>PVKU01011014.1:5567-47232 GCA_004027475.1 Anoura caudifer | reverse complement strand
TGTCCTCAGAGGTGCCCCTAGATTCTCTGCCCAGGGACCCAGGCACGAACTGTGGTCGTGCGCCCACAAGTCCCGATGTTCCCTGAGTCTTCCTTGCACAGGTTTCAACTGTCCCAGGAACAGGGCTCACCCCCTATGGTGCCCAGCGACTGCGCGCTCTGTCGCACTGGGTCTCCCTTGGCGCGCTGATGCCCCGAACCCCTAGCAGCTGTTTACAATGTCGCCCGGGCGCAGACCAAGGTGCTCGCTCCAGCTCCCGCGTTCGTTCCCCCCGGGGCTATGAGGTCTTAACTCCTGACTGAGATTTCAAGCGACCAGGTTTATGCTGGCGTGGCGGGTCGCTGCTTGGCTGCCCAGGGAGCGAATGTTCCTGCTTCCTCCCCTGCGTCTTTCGGCCAGCCCTGGCCTGGTTTCTCAGCCCCGACCCCGGTCTCCAAGCTGCCGGGACCCTGCTTGGCTGATCAGGGAGCGGCTGGTTTTACAATGTCGCCCGGGCGCAGACCACGGTGCTCGCTCCAGCTCCCGAGTTCGTTCCCCCCGGGGCTATGAGGTTAAAAAGACATTTTTATATATAAATATATATGTACAGGGTCTGGCACAAATAACACCCCTTTTTATTACAAAATCATAAGCATGTAATCCTGTAACAACAATATCACACTCAAGCACACTATATTACATATTAGGTGAAATGTTCAAATTAAAACTATAAATTATTACTTCCATATTATTACCCTACCAACCACACTCAGGCAGGCATCACTTCTGCTCGACCCTATATATCAAATTCCTCATTACTGCCTAACATATATTTCCATAGAAACTACTTAATTTTTCTGTGTCACAGTTTCCTTACAAATGGGGCCAGTATTTTGTGAGGACTAAAAAAGATCCATGTAAAGTGTTTAGAATACTGTCTGGAACACAGTAGGTACCTCAATAAATGCCAATTACTGTTACTGTGAACAAAAAATGATATGAAACACTCAATTACTTCTAGCAGTAGATAAAAGCAATGAATGATCTAGTCTGTGCCAGATATAAAACATTTATGATTGCATTAATTATCACAGCACCCTAAATAGAAGTCGTTATTCTTGTTTTACAGATGAGGAAACTGAGGCTCAGAGAGTTTAAATAACGTTAACCTGTTAAGGTAAAGTTGTCTTTCAAATCTAAGTCTGTCTGACTCCAAAGTGTTCTCTTTCCACTTCACAGTGCTGTTCCATCCAGAAGGTTCCTTCTTGCCTAGGTAACAACCAGTAATCTGATAAGAAGAACAGGTTACAATGCTGCAGTTCTACCTCCCAAAGAATGAAAACTGGCCCCTATATCTCAAGGACATTTAAATATCCTAATCTCTTTATTCCCAAAATTTTGTAGGATTCAAGGGAGGACCCCCAAAAATGGAATTATCTTCTGGAGGGCGGGCCCCTTGTAGTACAGGGTCCCCCACTAGGTGAGTGTTCTAGTAAACCATCTGTATCAATGTAGCAGCTGGTGGTGGTGTGAGGGCCTGCATTCAGCTTCAGTGAATTTTTCTGGAAGACTCTTTCAAAGCATTTGCCAATTTTATAATGGGTGATTTACAAACACACCTGCCCACACCATGCTGAGCATTCAGCTGTTTTTGAGCAAAAAATGGCATGACCCCCATGCCCCACACTCCCCATTCACCTAATCTTGCCCCAAGCAACTGTTTTTTCTTCCCAAATGAAAAATGTCCTCAAAGGAAAACGTTTTGCTGATGTGGAAGAGGTGAAACAAAAAATGGCAGAAGCACTAAAAGAGATCAAAATTGACAAGTTCAAAAACTGTTTTAAGTAGTGGAAAAGACATCTCAACAGGTATAGTGCATCAAATGGACAGTATTTGGAAGGTGACTGAAGTTAAAACGTCTAAGAATAAATACACGTTTTTTATAAATAAATTCCTCTTTTTGGGGGGTTCCCCCCACCATATGTTTAGGATTAATACCACTAATGCCATCACCTCAACTTAAAGATGAGTCACTTTTGAAAAAGTAATAAATTTTTAAATTACTTAAGTAGCATTTGAAATAAAAAATTGTACTCAAGTATTCTAAGCATTGAAAAATTACAGAAAAGTTGGGAGCCTTTCATACTACATATCTTCCTTTAAAATTCAGTTTTTCCAAAGCATAAATTGGTACTTATCTTTATTTTTTTAAATGTTAGGGGAGTTTATTGTTTTCTACATCCTCAGCAAATATAAAATAAGTGATAATCTAGAGCATCAACTTTTATAATCCCATGAGACTACCTAATAACTTTTACCAGCATTCCAAAAAATTTTTTCTTCAAAAATCAGTATTTTCATTGCCAAAATATACCTAATACTGGAACTTCATTTCTAAACAACTTTCACTGTCATAATAACTTTTGAAAGTAAATCAATTAACCTAGATTTAGGGTATTAGTAATGACTTTAAATTTTTTAATATTTTTAAATGTAAACCTAAGGTTGATACCTTAGGTTTAAAATAAAATTAAAAAAGATAAGTTACAAGGCTGGTAAAAGTAAGGAAAGAGTTATTAACATGGTAAATACATGCAGGTTTGATTCAACAAATTATATAGAGTGGGGCAAAAGTAGGTTCATGGTTGTGCGTACATGAAACAGAACTTATTCTTGTATTATTTACTAATTATTGTATTATTTTCCATACAAACAACAGTATACTTATACTTTTGCCCTGTCCTGTACTTCAGAATATATACTACAAATGATTATTTATTATAAAGAAAAATTTAAAACAACCTATATATCAATCAATAAATGAATGATTAAATAAATTATGGTACAGAACTCTTACTGCCTAATATATATAGCCACTAAAAAAAGAAACTTTATACATAGTAATATGGAATAAATATTATTGAATAAAAAAAAAGTAAATTCATTTTTCCTAATTCTATAAATTTAACAGGATCCCAATAAAAACAAAAATAAATTAATTATTAAGAATTTGAAATATCTTAAAGGGAGAGAAAATAATGTAGCAAACACTCATTTGTTATCCACTGCCCCACCAGAAATGTACACCCTTCTCTCCCTTCCCACACACATATAACACAGGACTGTATTATATTCATGTAAATCCCAATCATACCATTTTATCTACCTGTCTATAAAAGTGCATAAGAACAAAGAGATGCCCTTTGATGCCCCTGAACCTCACAATATAAAATCAAAAAGGTTATTAGCAATTCTTTTATCACAAACTTGAATTGGAAAATCAACATGAGCCATGATATATTTTCTCTTAAAAAAAAAAAAAATAGAAATCCTAAACCTATCCACGTAAAAAGAATTTAAAACAATGACCAACCCAATTTCAACAGGCACCCATAGCATCTAGATTGTGGTCTCTAAATACCACTTCCCATTAATAGAAATCAGGGCTTAATGGAGAAAAGGCTGATTCAAGCTCTGGAGCCTAATATGTATAGAATGAACCAGGTACACAATGTTGTACCAGAAAGTAAGGATACTATCAAAGACTGCTGCAGTCTGGTCCTGTCAACATCAATTAGGATCTAATCTGAAGGAAGTCCTACTAGCCAAAGACAGGACAATTTGAACATTAAAAAAGAAAAACAATGATTAAAAGACACAAAATATGTTAAATCTATTGAGTTCATAATTGTATTTTCTTTTACAAGTGAGAGGTAATTAGTCTCTTGGAAAATATTAGGGAACCAACACACTATTCTGAAAACTGGTAAATAAAAGAATCAAGTATTAGTCCTGACTTTCCTGTATGAAATGTTACTCTTCCTCAGGATAACCTAATAGTTGGTTGAGTGCTTTTGAAAAATTCCAACTGATAAATGAATTAGAAATCACAGAATTAGAATAATACACTTGCAATCCACTGAAGTAATGGATCTGGTAAATGATACTAATAGGCTGATAAAACCTGGAAGAAAAACCACTGGGAACTCTGAAATAAATGAATCAGACTGACAGTCCCTGAATCTCACTGATCAGTCTTAACATTCCTTAAAGACAACCAGATATTGCTTACTGATATGATCAACTCACCTCTGAAGTATTTTGGCCCAACAAAGCAAAAGTAGAATCTGATTTAATCACTGGTTTATAGAAAATACAGGGAATAGAAGAACATGTTAAACATCACCACAGCAAGACAATCAGTAAAACCCAGAATACAGGAACTTCTGCATCACAAATGATTCCATGTTTATCAATAACAATAAAACAACAACAAAAAAAGGAAACTTTAAGGAGGAAAAAAAAAAGGCAACTTACAGATTAAAAGAGACTTAAGAACACATGAGTGACATTTGCCATGTATCCCCTGTATCCCAATGAAAACAAATTCACTTGAAAGAAAAAAAAGACAAACTGAAGAGATCTATCTGCCAAATGCAATATATGAACCCTCTCTGAAACCAAATTAAGTAAATAAAATATAAAAAGAAAAAGAAGAGAAAGATACAATCAAGGAAAACTGAAGACTGACTTGACATCTGATGCTATTATTCAGGAATTATTATGTATTGTGGCTATGATGGAAAAGGAATTCCCTCTTAGAAATACATATATATTAATATATTTACAGATTTCTTGAATTTATATTTAAGTATTTCCTGGATTTGCTTTGAAATAATCTGGGGAAAGAGTGGAGAGGGAAAATACACTTGGAACAACAGTGGCCATATATTGACTTCCAAACAAGATGGAGGCACAGGTAGATACACTGTGCCTCTTTGCATAACCCAAAGGAGGACAAAAACAAATTTAAAAACAAAAACAACCAAAACTGCCAGAAAATCGAACTGTATGAAAGTCCAAAAACCAAGGAATAAAAGAAGAAACATTAATCCAGACCTGAAGGAGGGGCGAAGACAGGTAGCAGGGGAGGAGAGGACCTGTGGCAAGGTGATGGTAGGTGGACCAGGTGGCCCCACATTTGTGTATAAATAAACCGGGAGGAACAACCGGGGAGCAAGACAGACCAATATTCCTGCACAGGGAAATAAAACTGCAAAACCTCTGACAGAAAAAACCTGTGGGGGTTGTGGTGGCAGGAGAAACTCCCAGCCTATAGGAGAGTTCATTAGAGAGACCCACAGGGTCCTAGAACATCCACAAACTCGCCCACCCAGAAATCATCACCAGAAGGGTCCAATTTGCTTGTGGGTAGCAGAGGAAGTGAGAGGTAGCAGAAAACTGAGCAAGCAGCATTGTTCCCTCTCAGACCCCTCCCCTACATATAGTGCCACAATGTAGCGATGTGGTTTGCCCTGCCTTGGCAAATACCTAAGGCTCCGCTCCTTACTATGTAAAAGGTGCACCAAGGCAACAAAAATCTGGCCTGAATGAAGGAACAGATCAAAGCTCCAGAAAAAATACAACTAAGCAACAAAGAGATAGCCAACCTATCAGATGTACAGTTCAAAATACTGGTAATCAGGACGCTCACAGAATTGGCTGAATATGTCCGCAAATTAGATGAAAAAATGAAGGCCATACTAAGTGAAATAAGGGAAAATGTACAGGGAACCAACAATGACAGGAAGGAAACCAGGACTCAAATCAACGGCATGGACCAGAAGGAAGAAACATTCAACCAGAACAGAATAAAGTTACAGGAATTCAAAAAAATGAGGAGAGGCTTAGGAACCTCCAGGAACATCTTTAAACGTTCCAACATCCGAATCATAGGGGTGGCAGAAGGAGAAGAGGAAGAGCAAGAAATGGAAAACATATTTGAAAAAATAATGAAGGAGAACTGCCCCAATCTGGCAAAAGAAATAGACTTCCAGGAAGTCCAGGAAGCTCAGAAAGTCCCAAAGAAGGTGGACCCAAGTAAGCACACACCAAGGTGCATATAATTACATTAGCCAAGAATAAAATGAAGGAGAGAATCTTAAAAGCATCAAGAGAAAGGAGACAGTCACCTACAAAGAAGTTCCCATATGGCTATGAGCTGATTTCTCAAAAGAAATCTTATAGGCAAGAAGAGGCTAAAAGAAATATTTGAAGTAATGAAAGGTAAGGACCTACATCTAAGATTACCTATCATCAGCAAAGCTATCATTTAGAATGGAAGGGCAGATAAAGTCAAGTTAAAGGAGTTCATCATCACCAAGACCCTACTATATGAAATGGTAAATGTGTTAAAGGGACTTATCTAAGAAATAGAAGAAGATCAAAAACATGAACATTAAAATGACAACAAATTCACAACTATCAACAACTGAACTTAAAAAAACAAAAACTAGGGTCCGGCCAAGATGGAGGAATAGGTAGACATACTATGACTCCTCACATAACCAAAATAAGTACAACAAAAATTTAGAAACAAAAAAACAACCAGAACTGACAGAAAATTGTCAGCATCCCACAGCCAAGGAGTTAAAATAGACACATTCACCCAGACCCATAGGAGGGGCGAAGTTAGGCTGCAGGATAGAGAGGGGTCTTGGCAGAAAAAAGCGGTGGTTTATAGACCCCGGGCATGGGGTGGCAGCGGGCGAACCCACAGAGCCAGCGGATTGTGGAGGGGTGCGGCATACAAGGCAGCTGGCTGAGTGGGTGGTCACACAATTGCACAGATAAACCAGGTGAAACTGGGGAGCGGGACAGACCACGCAACCTAGGGCCCCAGCACAGGGGGAAAAAGCCTCAAAACACCAATTGAAAACACCTGTGGGGGTTGAGGTGCCCAGAGAGACTCCCAGCCTCACAGGAGAGTTCGCTGGAGAGACCGACAGGGTCCCAGGATGTACACAAAACCACCAACATGGAAATCAGCATCGGAAGGGCCCAGTTTGCTTGGGAGAAGTGACAAAAGGCACTAAAATCCAGCAAAGTGTGGAGCCAGTGCCATTGTTCCCTCTCTGACCCCTGCCCCACATACACCATCACAACCCAATGACTGGGTTGACCCACCCTGGTGAACACCTAAGGCTCTGCCCCTCACTGCTTAACAGGCATGACCAGACCAAAAAAAAAATGGCCAAACAGAAGAGATCAAAGCTCCAGAACAAATATAACTAACTGACGAAGAGATAGCCAACATATCACATGCATAGTTCAAACCACTGGTGAACAGGATGCTCACAGAATCGGTTGAATTTGGTAGCAAATTAGATTAAAAAATGAAGGCTACGCTAAGTGAAATAAAGGAAAATGTACAGGGAACCAATAGTGTTGGGAAGAAAACTGGGACTCAAATCAATGGAGTGGACCAGAAGAAAGAAAGAAACAACCAAACAGAAAAGAATGAAGAAACAAGAATTCAAAAATATGAAGAGAGGCTTAGGAACCTCCAGGACATCATTACATACCCCACCATCCGAATTTTAGGGGTACCAGAAAGGGAAGAGGAAGAGCAACAAGTGGAAAAGTTACTTGAACAAATAATAAAGGAGAACTTCCCAATCTGGCTAAGGATATGGACTTCCAGAAAGTCCAGGAAGCTCAGAGAGTCCCAAAGAAGTTGGACCCAAGGAGGAACACACCAAGGCACATCATAATGACATTACCCAAGATTAAAATGAAGGAGAAAATTCTAGAAGCAGCAAGGGATAAGGGCACAGTCACCTACAAAGGAGTTCCCATCAGACTGTCAGCTGATTTCTCAAAAGAGACGTTACAAGCAAGAAGGGGCTGGAAAGAAGTATTCCAAGTCATGAAAGTCAAGGACCTCCATCCAAGATTGCTCTATCCAGCAAAGCTGTCATTTAGAATGGAAGGGAAGATAAAGTGCTTCTCAGATAAGGTGAAGTTAAAGGAGTTCATCATCACCAAGCCCTTATATGAAATGTCAAAGGGACTTATCTAAGAAAAAGAAAATAAAAAACGTGTATAGTAAAATGACAGCAAACTCACAATTATTAACAACCACACCTAAAACAAAAACAAAAACAAACTAAGCAAACATCTAGAAAAGGAACAGAAACACAGAAATGGGGATCACATGGAAGGTTAGCAACAGAGGAGTGGGAGGAGGAGAGAGGGGGAAAAGGTAAAGAGAATCAGTAGCATAGATGTTAGGTAGAAAATAGACAGGAGGAGGACAAGAACATTATGGGAAATATAGAAGCTAAAGAACTTATGACACATGGACATAAACTAAAGGGGGGGAATGTGGGTGGGAGATGGTGTGCAGGGTGGAGGAGAATGAAGTGGGGAAAATGGGACAACTATAATAGCATAATCAATAAAATATATTAAAAAAAATGAACTAAGCAAACACCTAGAACAGGAACAGATTCACAGAAATGGAGATCACATGGAGGGTTATCAGTGGGGAGGGGAAGGAGAAGAATAGGGGAAAAGGTACAGGGACTAAGAGGCATAAATGGTCGGTACAAAATAGACAGGGGGAGGTTAAGAATAGTATGGGAAATAGAGAAGCTAAAGAACTTATATTTATGACCCATAGACATGAACTAATTTTGGGGAATGCTGATGGTATGGGGGATACAGGACAGAGGGGAATAAAAGGGAGAAAAAAATGGGACAAGTGTAATAGCATAATCAATAAAATATATTTTAAAAAAAGAAAATAAAAGATTGGCCATATATTGAAAATTACTGAAGGCAGGTGAAGAGTACATGGGTACATTATATTAATCATACTACTTCTGCGTATATTTAACTTTTTCCGTAATAATAAAAGTGTTTAAATATGGCAGATCTAATGTTAGGCAATGTATATTTACAGCTGTACTGGTTACAGGATTCAAAATATGTTTTTCCCCTCCTAGGTGATATCACAAAATATCACCCTTCAGCTACACTAAGGCTGTTCAAGTAAAGCCTCAATAGTGATAGGACAGTAAACAAGACCTGGCCAGTCTTGTCAGTAGAGATGAGAAAACAAATGTCCATAACTGCTTGAATTCTGTAAGATTTTAAGAGCCATTTTAGTGGTAAATAGCTAGAATTTCTATAATAAAGATAGGATTTTTACTCCTTTAAAATTTCAAGGCAGATATTATATAATTAAATTGCTAGGAAGAAAAGATGAACGTTTACTTAAGAATAATGAATTTGCTGCCCTGGCTGGTGTGGCTCCATGGATTGGGTGCCAGCCTGCAAACCAAAGGGTTGCAGGTTCAATTCCTAGTCAGGGCACATGCCTGGGTTGCAGGACAGTTCCCCAGTAGGAGGTGATTGAGAGGCAACCACATACTGATGTTTCTCTCCCTCTCTTTCTCTCTCCCTTTCCCTCTCTCTAAAAATAAATAAGTCTTTAAAATAATGAATTTGGGATTTTTTGAAGAAATTAGGAATGTCAGTGAGAAGCTGGGTCTGAGCATGTAAATTTTGATTCAAGTATATGGGAAAATCCTACTATTTATCTTTATTTTTTAAGTATATTTTATTGATTATGCTATTACAATTGTCCCATTTTCCCCCTTCAATCCGCTCCACCCTGCACACCCCCTCCCACCCACATTCCCCCCCTTTAGTTCATATCCATGTGTCATAAGTTCTTTAGCTTCTACATTTCCCACACTATTCTCGTCTTGCCCTCCCCCTGTCTATTTTCTACCCACCATCTATGCTACTTATTCTCTACACCTTTTCCCCATGTCTCCTCCTCCCACTCTCCTGTTACTAACCCTCCATGTGATCTCCATTTCTGGGTTTCTGCTCCTGTTCTAGCTGTTTGCTTAGTTTGCTTTTCTTTTAGGTGTGGTTGTTAATATCTGTGAGTTTGCTATCTTTTTACTGTCCTATTTTTATCTTCTTTTTCTAGATAAGTCCCTTTAACATTTCATATAATAAGGGCTTGGTGAGGATGAACTCCTTTAACTTCACCTTATCTGAGAAGCACTTTATCTTCCCTTCCATTCTAAATGACAGCTTTGCTGGATAGAGCAATCTTGGATGGAGGTCCTTGACATTCATGCCTTGGAATACTTCTTTCCAGCCCCTTCTTGCCTATAATGTCTCTTTTGAGAAATAAGCTAACAGTCTGATGGGATCTCCTTTGTAGGTGTCTGTGCCCGTATCCCTTGCTGCTTCTAGAATTCTCTCCTTCATTTTAATCTTGGGTAATGTCATTATGATGTGCCTTGGTGTGTTCCTCCTTGGGTCCAACTTCTTTGGGACTCTCTGAGCTTCCTGGACTTCCTGGATGCCTATTTCCTTTGCCAGATTGGGGAAGTTCTCCTTTATTATTTGTTCAAATAAGTTTTCCACTTGTTGCTCTTCCTCTTCCCCTTATGGTACCCCTATAATTTGGATGTTGGGACATTGAAAGATGTCCTGGAGGTTCCCAAGCCCCTCCTCATTTTTTGAATTCTTGTTCTTCATTCTTTTCTGTTTGGTTGTTTCTTTCTTCCTTCTGGTCCACTCCATCGATTTGAGTCCCAGTTTTCCTGCCATCTCTATTGGCTCCCTGTGCGTTTTTCTTCATTTTACTTATTGTAGCCTCCATTTGTTCCTCTAATTTGTGAGCAAAATCAACCAATTCTGTGAACATCCTGATTCACCAGGTCTTTGAATTGTGCATCTGATAGGTTGGCTATCTCTTGGTCGCTTAGATAAATTGGCTCTGGCGCTTTGATTTGTTCTCCGGTTTGAGCCATTTTTGTTTCTGGTTTTTATTGTTTTGTTTTGGTTTTTTTTTTTTGTGGGTTTTTTTTTTCTGGTCTAGTCACGGCTCCTACTATTTATCTTTAATACTTACAAAGCTACCTTTAGCCATAGGTAGTTATGCTAACTTTAGCTGTGTCCCCAAATCAAGTCAACCATAAGTGTAGAGATGGAAGTAGTTAATGCTGAGTTAATTTTCTTATGACAGAAAAAAAGATAGCAAGAAGTCATGGAAAAGTTCTTGGATGAGTCCATATGACATTGCCAAAGGCCATAAAAGCCATCGTTATCTGATATATACCAGTCTCCTTAGTTTTCCCAGACTAAGAGCCTTCTCATTTCTAGGAGATTTAGGTAATTACAAAGATTTAAAATAAAAACAAGTATGTTCTAAGACTGAGAAACACTCTGCTGGCTGAAAAAACTCCTGTCCGTATTCTCCATTTAGTAGCAACCTGAGGACAAAACTAAAGAGTCTTCTCTAATTGTGCGGAGAACACTGGCTTCAGGCTTCCCCCAAGCCCTAATGCCCATCCAGTAACCAGTCCCAGGCAAACCATGAACCTCCTTGAGCTTCAACCTTTTCATTTGCAAAATGGGGATCCAAGCTGTCCTATCCTCTTCATGGGGATATGGTAAGAATCAAGTAAAATGTTTATAAATCTGAAATAAAACTATCAGAGTTAATAATTTTAATATCATAGTTTATAATACAAAAATTACATTATTACTGAACAAAGTGAGAGAAAGCAAGGTCCATATTAATAACCTAAAAAGGTCTAGGAATAGCTACTTCAAGAAATAAAACTGCTAGCTCAAGAGATAATGAAACATATAGCTCAAAGACTTTAAGGATATAGTCTATAGAGAGATTATTATCTTTAAACCTAAATCAAATGCTGAAGGAGAGCTAATGGAAACAAGAAAAGCCTTTTGAGGAGAAGCAGCAGCATTTAGGCCAGGATCTAAGTCTCTGAAATCCTTGCTATGTAGTTAAGTTGAAAGAAAATAAAAGAACCAAATACCCCAAACAGACTTTTCTAAAGATAAAAGAAAAGCTTGAGATCTCTAAGTTAGGCAGCAAGGTGAACCATGCTTGTACCCTTTGAGGGTGACTACAGTCAGAGAGGTGTGTGAGTGTCCAGGGACAGAGGCAGGGTCAGAGAGAGTGGGATGGTTTCCACTCTCCATATAATGACTCCATCCCTGCTGGAGTCTTCCCCTTCTGAATTTCTCTCTTGTTGCTCCAACCCACTGTCCATGTAAAGGATAGGGAACAGAGAGAGCAGTGTTAAAGGATTAAAAGAAAAGAGGGTAGCATTTCTCCTCTATTTCAACTAGTGCTTAAATTTTCAAGCAGTTAAGGCTAGTGCTTGAGCACATAAATGGAAAACTAGAGTCCTTCAGGTAACAAAGGGTAGAGAAGGAGGGGACAGGCAGAGGGCAAGACTCACATTGTATCCAGCAATCCATGTGGAAATTGAAAACTTTGCAATGATGACAATCAATGAAGATATGGATCAACTGAAATAGCTGACAGTGACAACCCTTTCATCTTTGAAAATATCTGTATCAAGTCTGTTTAAATAAACTGTCATCTGCATAATATTAATATAAAACATTCTAAGATGATACCAAGAATGTTGTTGTTATTATTTTCTACTATAATTAGGTACTTTGACCAAAACTGAAAGATTTCGATACATTTTCAAGATAACCTACCTGCAACTGCATGACCACATAGTTGAAGCGATCGTTCCTCCCACAGCCAATAAATCTACAAACATGATCTTTCCCTGAAAAAAAAAAAAAGAAAACAGTGGAAAATGTTATATATAGTTTCTCTTCTAAGAAGTTAATAATTTGTTTTCTGTATAGTATCTTAGGATTGAATAGAAAGAACCTGTCTTAAGCTTAAGAATGGAAAATCTGTATTATTCAAATTTTCTATCCACCTCCCCCTAGATCTTACACTGCTCCTTGTGTAGTCAAATAAATGTTTATTCAATGAATAAATAAGCAAATGAATGCAGGGAACTGAATGATAATGTACTTAGAAAGAAAAGAATTAAGAGGTCATTTCATATCAAGCAACCCATTCATTATATATACTCATATGAAAGTACAGAAGAACAATAAATAAGAACTTTGTTAGGAATATAAATCCTGAATTTTAATATGGTCTGCCATTCACCATTATAAGACTTCAGTGAGTCACTTAATCTGCCTGGGCCTCAATGACCTGATTAGCACCATGGTTTTCAACCTGAGTTCCACATGTGAAATTCAAGGAGATGCTGTCTAAGCCTAGGATGCTGAGGGAAGCAGAGGCGAAAGAGGCAGAAATCTAGCTTTATGTCCCTGATTCAACAAAAGCAAATAAAGTTTTTAAAAGAGGATCAAGACTGGTGGGTTCCAGAGCTAGAAGACAGCATCTGGCTGGAGCACAGTGAATAGAAGGGAACCAAAAAGAGATGGCACAGAAAAAGCAAGCAGGCACCAGGTCCTGAAGGGTCTGGACTCCATGATAAGGAACCTGAGCATTAAGTATAGGTCAATGTTTTCCAACCCTGGCTGTTTATTAAAAATAATCAGGGGAACTTTTCAAAAATTCCTAAACTCTGTACTGACTCAGAATCTGTGGGGGGAAGATATACAATATAAGCTTCTCAAAAGTCCTCTAAATGATCCAAAAGCAAATGGGCCATGAATGAATATTTGAAAACTACTGCTGAGTAATGAGAAGCATCTAAAAAATTTTAAGATAAGGAAAAACATACTTAAAACTTTTCATTTTAGAACATAGCTATGGTGACAATAAAGAGGACAGACTAGAGAGAGGTCATTTCCGGAGGCAGAAAGGTCACTCTGGGAATAATTACAATATCCCAAGAGACTGAATAAGGGTTTGAATCTTAAGAATTACAGTAGAGATAGAAAAAATAGAATAAACCTGAGAGATATTAAAGGCGTAGTTTTTGATTAGAAATTGGTACAATAAAAAGTTGTACCAAAATAAGTAAATATAGTAGGTTGAATAGTAGAAGTTAACGGATGTTATGATGTGGAGTTTGAGGATAACCAGGTGAATTCAGTAGACATTATAATTTCAAGCCTGGAAGTGAGACCAAAAACTGAGCTCCAGAAGTAACATTGGGGAATTATTATTAGTTCATAGAAGGTACATGGACCTACAAACATAGATGGAAGATTGCCAAGTTGAAAGAATACAGAATGAGAAGAAAAGAAACCTAAGAGCAGAATTCTAGAAAATGCATCACTTAAAGTATGAGCAAAAATAAAATTGTCCATGAAAGAAACAGAGTAATAGCCTCAGACATAGGAAGAAATTATGAGAAAGAGGTAATACAGAAACCAGAGGAGAAGAGGATTTTAAGGTGAAAGTGACTTATACAAGAGCTATAAAAGGGCTGAAAAGTGCTCATTAACATAAAAAATTAGGAGGTCACCAGTGAGTGGAAGGGGCAGGAGACAGTCTGTAATGGGTTAAAGAGTAAATGGCATGTGAGACAATGAGGCAACCTTTGAAAAAGCTTGAGAAAGTCACAGACCGATAGCTAGATAGCAAGATTTGGTAGATTGATGAGAAATACATCTTAACAAGAAAAAAAAAATTTTGTCCACTGAGGTAAAATATAAATGAAATGCAGACTTATTTTAGTTAATAATTCCACATTTCTCTTTTGCATCTAAGTTATCATACTGTTCTCTCATTCTTTGTGCTTTGTTGAAAAGAATCAGGTGCAATGGAAACAATAATTCACAATGTGTACAATACATGTTCAACATTTTACATGTTTGCAAAACTATAAATTATAAAAGAATGAAAGGATAAAATGATCAATTAGCAACTTACTGTTTTCCTCAACTTCATGTAAACAATTAAAAAATATCTTCCTCTTATTATCCATTCTTCAAGACTCTACCTTCCTATCATGTAACATTTAAATGCAGTATCTCTATTACAAAGACATTTCAACCATCTAAAAACAAAAGGCCATATTAGATTTAACTCCTCCTAGAATGCTCTTTTAAAAATATCTTTATATTAAAGTTATACTAAAATACTACTTATCTCTTGATACTAAAATCACACTACTTTTAAAAAGAAAAAAAGCATCAAATAAACTGTAACCATTTCCTGGGTAATCAGAACACAGAGTCTATAGTAGCAAATTTTTGATGGATCACCAATACACCTTCATTGCTTTAGGTAAGAGTTTAATGAGTTCTTATCTCATACTTCATGGAATAGTGTACTACTGCTCTTCTATTTCAGATACATGCAATTAATTAAACTACTTAATAAAGTTAGTTCAATAAACATGTACAAATTTAGGGGAAGCATGGAGAAACAACAATTTAATTGCAACAGCAACTTCACCACCACTTAGAGCAATTGTTAAAATAATTTTTGTAATAACTAGTACAAACTTGGTATCACCCCATGTGTACAGGGACCATAGTTATCTATTCTGGTACCTACCACAGTATGTGGCAATTGCTCGATCTATTTGTGCATGAAAAAAATTAATAATAACAGCTAAGAAAGCATACATATTAGGCAAGCGTACTGTGCCAGGCATTATATTAAGTGCTCTAACATGCATTTAATCCTCACAACCTAATAACATAATTATTATTATTTCCCCTATTTTTCAGACGTAAAAATAGATGCTTAGTAAGGTTAAATACTTTGTCCAAGGCCCCACAGCTAGAAAATGATGGAGCAGTTTGATTGTAGAATCTTTTTTCTTAATATTATGACATAAACAATTGAAAGAGATTTTCAAATGTGACAAAACACAGACGAGAAGACCTACTATGTGCCAAACACTAAAGTAGGCAGTAGAAATAAAAGATAAATTAAGAAAGATCCACACGCTCAAGGAATTCACAGATATGTAAACAAAAAATTATAATACAGTATGATGGGCTATGTGTACTACAGATACATAGAGGATTGGAAAATTTTGTTTATGAGGCTTTTCATGAGAGTTAAATCACTAGATTTTAAAATATAAGTGAGAAGAGCATTTAAGAGCAGGACACCCACAAACTCTGAAGGAGCCAAGTATATATGAAAGATGATTAAAGAGTTAATAGGCTAGAGGGCTCAATAAGGGTTCAAAGGTGGCCACACAAAAAGTACACTAAAGTTTTGTATGCCACATAATGGAATTCACATTTGATTCATTATTAGATAATGGGAAGGGGTGGGGGATAGTTCAAAGGTTTTCAAGCATGAGAGCTACATGATTTGGCCTGTGTTTTGGAATGGTAACAGTATTCACCATTATTTGCTAATTTGTGGAGGAGATGAAAGGCAGAGAAATCAATTAGGAAGTTAATACAATACTCTAGGTAAAAGGCAAAGAAGCTGAGAATTTAAAAAAGAGGAAAGATTTCAAATTAAGCTTTCAAAGACAGACTAGATTATGGGAAAGAGAGAAGGGAGTGAAGGAAGACTTTTAGCTGAAGCTAAATTGACAAGAAAAACTCCATGAATATACACCAAGACAAAAATTGTGGTAAATGAGAGAGGATAACAATTTCTCCTTTTGGGGATTTTGCACTAGTTTATCTACAGTACATGAAAGTTATGTTAGAAATGTAAGTGTTGAGTTTAAACAGAGAGGTCCACTATAGAAGGTAACAGACCTGTGTCTGAGGTAAGGGCTGATTGCCCACAGAAGATGGGTAGTATAAGAAAACTGGACTGATCAATGCCAGAACACCAACATGTTGGGGGGAAATGAGAACCCATGAAGGAGACTGAGAAGGTTATGTGGAGCCCAAGGAGTTTTATATCTCACAACTTCCACATTTCCTGTAAAGAATTAAGCAAAATGATCTCTGAAACTGAGGGAAGTAGGGTAGGTTATGCTTGAAGAGAATGTTAACAAATTCAAAACAACTGCTATGGAGAAAAAGAAAGACAGAGAACCAGGTAAAAGTCCTGAGTAGAATCCAGATACCAGAACTGTAGCAACTTTTATAGTAAATTACGCAGTCTATCTACTAAGTCCCATCCAGTTGGTAAGCAAACAAAAAGCAAACACTCCTACATTATGCATTACTAGATCTGATCATGACCTAGTAGGAAAGGGCCAAAAATATTATAGAAACAATTCAAAGTCCTTGGGTAAACCATTTGATAAACTTTTAGTCACTCTCAGTATAGGAGACACCTAAATAATCTCAATGACACTCACTAGAGGAGAGCTCTCTTATGTACATGTGATGTCAAACCCAAGCCAACCCTCATTTTATGTCTGCCTGATTAATTCTCATAGGTTCTCATACTTATATATAAAGGCACCAGAATATAACAGATAAATGAACTTGATTTCAGCATCTTAAGCCTATATACTGTCTGTGTTTTGCTTGTTTAACCCCTAGACTGTAAGTACTTCAAGGGCAGGGACTCTAGTACCCAGCTGTGCACAGGGGACATAGTAAATGAACAGATTACTGAATTCAAGTTTTTGAAACAGCTTAATTGCAACATTATTAACATATCAAAAAGTTTACCCATTTAAATTAGAAAATTCAATGGTTTTCTAATATATTCACAAACTTCTACAACCACAATCAATTAGTAGAGCATTTTCATCAGCACTACCCCACTCCACCAATAAATCCATGCACTTTAGTAGTCTCTTACTGTCCCCCAACCCACCTCTCCCAGTCTTATGAGATCAATAATCTACATTCTATTTGCCTGTTCTGGACATTTCATATAAATGGAATCATTCAATTAAGTGCTCTTTTGTGACTGGCTTCTTTCGATTAGCATAATGTATTCAAAGCTCATCCACGTTGTAGCATGTCTCAGTGTTTCATTTCTTTTTCATTGTTGATAATATTTCATCATATAGATATACCACATTTTGTTTAGCCATTGATCCGTTGACTGTACATTTGCACTGTTTATACTTTTGGTTATAATGAACAATTCTGCTATAAACATTCAGGTACAAGTTTTGTATGGACATATGTTTTCATTTGTTGGCTATAAAACTGAAGGTAGAATTGCTGGGTCACATGGTAACATCATGTTTAATCTTAAGCAAACCATAGGAACTTCAGGAGTGTTTTCCAAAGAAGTTGTACAACTTATATATTCCTACCACCAACATATGAGGCTTCTGCCGTGGCCAGGTAGCTCAGCTGGTTAGAGCGCCATCCCACCACGCCAAGGCTATGGGTTCAATCTCCAGTCAGGGCACATATAAGCAGCGACCAATGAATGAGAAAAATAAGTGGAACAACAAATTGATGTTTCTCTTTGTCTTACTCTTTTTCCCTCCCTCCCTAAAATCAATCAATCAAAATGAATGAGGGCTCTAGTTTCTCTCCCTTCTCACCTTTCCTTATTTTATTTATTTATATTGTACTTCCCATTACCATTTATACCCCTGGCACGCCCCTACCCCTGCAATCACCACACTGCTGTCCATGTCCATGAGTCCTTTTTCCTTTTTGCTTGATCCCTCCACCCCCAACTGCCTCCCTAACTGTCATCCTGCTCTCTATCTATGAATCTGTCTCTATTTTGCTTTATTAGTTCAGTTTGTTCTTTAGATTTCACATATGAGCAAAATCACATGGTATTTGTCCTTCTCTGACTGGCTTATTTCACTTAGCTCTCCAGGTCTATCATGCTGTGGCAGAGGGTAAAATTTTCTTCTTTTCTATGACTGAGTAGTATTTCATTGTGTAAATGTCCAATAGTTGTTTTATCCACTCATCTGCTGCAGGATACTTGGGCTGCTTCCATATCTTGGCAATTGTAAATAATGCTGCAATGAACACAGGGGTGCTTATGTTCTTTTGAATTAGTGTTTTGGGTTTCTTTGGGTATATTCCCAGAAGTGGGATTGCTGGGTCAAAAGGCAGATCCATTTTTAATTTCTTGAGGTATCATCTCCACAGTGCTTTCCACAGTGGCTGCACCAATCTATCTGCATGTCCACCAACAGTACAAAAGGGTTCCCCTTTCTCCACATCATTACCAGCACTTGTTGTTTGTTAATTAACAAATGATAGCCATTCTGACTGGTGTGAGATGGTAACTCACTGTGGTTTAATTTGCATTTCTCTGATGATTAGTGACATTGAGTATCTTTTCATATGTCTACTGGCCATCTGTATGCCCTCTTTGGATAACTGTCTATTCAGGTCCTTTGCCCATTTTTTAATTGGATTGTTTGTTTTTTTGGTGTTGAGTTTTGTAAGTTCTTTATAAATTTTGGATATTAACCCCTTATCAAATGAATCATCAGATATGCTCTCCCATTCCGAGGGTTGTCTTTTATTTTGTTGATGGTTTTCTTTGCTGTGCAAAAAGTTTTTAGTTTGATTTAGTCCCATTTGCTTATTTTTTTCTTTTGTTTCCTTTGCCTGAGGAGATACATCAGGTAAAATACTGCATGAGCAATGTCTTAGATTTTACTGCCTGTGTTTTCTTCCAGGATTTTTATGGTTTCGGGTCTAACATTTAAGTCTTTAATCCACTTTGAATTTCTTCTTGTGTGTCATGTGAAAAGTTGGTCTAGTTCCATTTCTCTGCACATATCTATCCAATTTCCCCAATACCATTTACTGAATAAACTATCTTTAGCCCACTGTATGTGTTTCCTTCCTCTTTCGAATATTAATTGACTATAAAGGTGTGGGTTTATTTCTGGACTCTCTAGTCTGTTCTACTCATCTATGTGTGTTTTTATGCCAGTGTTATGCTGTTTTGATTATGATGGCCTTGTAGTATAGTTTGATATTAGGTAACATGATTCCTCCAACTTTGTTCTTCCTCAGGATCACTGCTGTTCTTCAGGGCCTTTTATGGTTCCACATAAATTTTTGGTATATTTGTTCTAGTTCTTGAATTATGTCATTGGAATCTTGATAGCTATTGCACTGTATCTACAGACTGCTTTGGATAGCATGGACATTTTAATGATGTTAATTCTTTCTATCCATGAACATGGTATGTGCTTCCACTTATTTGTATCTTCTTTAATTTTTCTTCAGTGTCTTATAATTTCCCAAGTGTAGATCTTTTACATCCTTGGTTAGATTTATTCCTAGGTATTCTAATCTTTTGAAGTAATCATGAATGAGATTGTTTTCTTAATTTCCCTTTCTGATAGTTCATTACAGGCATATAAAATGCAACTGATTTCTGGATATTAATTTTGTATCCTGCTACTTTGCTGAATTCATTTATCAGTCTAGTAGTTTCTTGGTGGAGTATCTAAGGTTTTCTATGTACAGTATCAATCAATCAATAAAAACATATGAGGATTCTAATTTTTCTCCACTCTCACCTACTCTTTTTATCTATATGATATTAAGCACCTTTTCATTTTATTGTCCACTTGTATATCGTCTTTGAAGAAATGTCTATTCAAATCCTTCGCTGATTTTTCATTTGGGTTGTCTCTTCAATATAAATGGAATCATTCAATTAGGTGTTCTTTTGTGATTGGCTTCTTTCACTTAGCATAATATATTCAAAGGAGGTTGATAGAGGTCTTTTTGTTTTCCAGTAGGTGGTGCTACAGGTAATTTTTTTTTTCACCTACATTACTTGTGCCTCTGTGGAGGAAAGAGGGGGTTCTCTTCAGTGGCAGAAATTGGTGCCTGGGTGATGGGAGTGGTGGGTGCCTCCCCTATCCAAGTCCTCTGGTCTTGGGGCACCATCACTCTGGTTAGGGGAAGAGGGGGAGAGCTGGGTTTGTGAGTTCTCAGCATTACTACCTTGTTCCTTATGGCTGCCAGCACCACTGTGTTATAGCTACTACTGGATTCTGACTCAATATGAGGGGTTAAGGAGCAGGATTCAAGGGTACAGAGGCCCCTTCTGCACCCTTACCCTTTGCTACACGTTCAAAAACACCCATCTTCAGGTGCAGCGATTGGTAGATTTCTCAGGCATGTTTGTGAGTTAAACATAGGAATCTTTGTTGGATTACAGATGTCTGACTTATAAATTTAAGATGTGTTGGGGGCTGGGATAAGCCTGGTACAGGCCGACACAATCAGACCTGGAAGGCTACGCCCGAACACTGCGGTCAGGAGCCATAGAACTCCCCCTTCCAGACATGCAGGTGGCACACCAATCGGTGCCTTGATCACGCGCCTGCCATACACCCCCCGGCCAATCGCTGGCCAAGGCACGCTTTGAAGCCACCTATCCACTGTACTTCCTCCACTGCCCCCCTCTATATAACTCCCTCCATTTTGAAATAAATTCGCAGCTTGATCAGAATTCTTTGACTTGCTGTCTTTCTTTCGCGCCTCCTGTCCCATCCCTTTTCATCCGTTACAGGCATATCGGCGGACCCCGTTGACTGCCTCGCGGGCCGAGGCAAAGATGAGATAAAAAGAGAATCTTTTCAGTCCACCATGATGTTGATGATCTCAGTCCTGACTTTAGTAATTTGAGTCTTCTTTTTTTCTTGGTCTATCTAACTAAAGGTCTGTCCATTTTAATTTTTTTTAAGAACCAATTTTTTTTGTCTTCCCCATTGTTTTACTATTTTTTATTTCATTAATTTCCTGCAATCTTCATTATTTTCTTCCTCTGCTTATGTTTAATTTGCTCTTCTCTTTCTACTGTCATAAACTGAACAGTTAGATTATTTATTGGTGATCTTTCTGGCTTCTAAATATTAAGCACTTACTGATATAAATTTCCTTCTAAGCACTGCTTAAGCTATACCCATAACTTTTGAATCTGCAGAACATCACTTTGGAATCTCGAAGGTAGGGTCATTAATGACATACACCATACAGGACAACCTACTGTTTTTCTTTGAAGGAGTCACAAGCCCAATAGAAAGGGGAAAAAGCACTGGTTTAGTGTTAAATCTCAACTTTGCCACTTAATAATTGTGGGACCTTGAGCAAGTTTCAGTTTAGTCAGAAAAGCTATTAGGAAAAATTAAAAGAGATAATACATTTACAAAGTATTTACTCGATCAACTATCCAATATTCATTCTGCCTTACTAACAGCACCCAAATTTCTCTTGAGGAATGATCTTCCTCAGCTATGTATCAACTGTCTCAATTGACTTGATCCCCTACCAAACCCAAGATTGGGCATTAACTGCTCTAAACCAATCAAAGTAATCTAGAAATTTCTCTTTTGCCACGAAGATCAGTTTGATAACAGGAAGAAAACAAGATATTCAAGACCTAAGACCTAAGACATTACTTTGACAAGTATAAATATTTCAGGAATGTTCAAATCGGAACAAAATTCAATACTTTCATATGATAATTATGAGATTTTAAAAAATGAAAAGAATGTAGCTCCCCATAAGTTGCTACCAGCAACCACCTTTCAACCATGAATAAAACCAGCATGAGGATAAAGTCTACAATATGAAAGAGGTAATTACAGAAAAAAAAGAATCACATGGGTAACAACATGCAAAAGAATGAAAACTAGACCCTATCTAACACTATACACAAAAATCACCTCAAAATGGACTAAAGACTTGAACAGAGACCTGAAACCATTAAGCTCAAAAGAAAACATAAGGGGTAACTTGACATAGGTCTTGGCGATGACATTTTACATTTGACACCAAAAGCAAAGACGACAAAAGCAAAAATAAATAGGTGGGACTACATTAAATTAGAAAGCTTCTACACATCAAAGGAAACCAACAAAATGAAAGGCAACCTACTGAATGAAAGAAAATATTTGCAAATCATGTATCTGATAGAAGGTTAATATCCAAAAATATAAAGAACTCATACAACTCAACAGCAAAAGAAAATAGTCCAAAAAAGTGAACAGAGGACCTGAATAGTTACAAGGGGAAAAATTCCCCAAAAGTGGATTTGTAAAAACCTGCACATTTATTCTTACATGTTTAAACTTCAGTCACCTCCAAGGTACTCTCCATTTGATGCAATACACCTATCAGAATGTTATTTTCCACTGCTTAAAATAGTTTTTGAACTCACTGATTTTGATGCTTTGAGTGTTTCTGCCATTTTTTGTTTCACTTGTTCCACATAGGCAAAATGTTTCTCTTTGAGAATTTTTTTTAACCAGGAAACAAAAAGAGTCCCTCAGGTGAGATCAGATGAATATGGAGGATGGGGGCACAGGGACCATGCTGGTTTTGGTTAAAAATTACTGAATACTCAGCACCATGTGGGCAGGTGCACTTGTAAATCACCCATCATGAAATGGGCAAGCACATTTAAAGAGTCTTCCAAAAAAATTCACTGAAGCCTAATACAGCCTCTCACAACACCACCAGATGGTACACAGATACAGATGGGTTCCTAGAACACTCACCTAGTGGGGTAAGCCTGTACTACAACAGGCCCACCCTCTGGAAGATACCAGTAGTACTGGGGTTTTTTGCGATCTTCTCTCATATTTTTCTAAAGAAGATTCCAAATGGTCAACAGGTACATGAAAAGGTGCTCAGCATCACTAATCATCAGGGAAATGCAAATCAAAACCACAGTGAGATTATCAACTTAAACCTGTTCAAACAGCTAATATAAAAAAGACAAGGAATAACAAGTACTAGAAGGATGCGGAGAAAAGGGATCCCTTGTGCACTATTGGTGGGAAATAAATTGGTGCAGCCACTACAGAAGACAGTATCAGGGTTCCTTTAAAAATTAAAAATAGAATTAACATATAATCCAGCAATTCCCCTTTGGAGTATATACAAGGGGGGACCAAAAAGAAAAAGACAGAATTATCTACTGGAGGCAGGCCCATTGTAGTACAGGCTTCCCCCACTAGGTGAGTATTCTAGTAACCCATCTGTATCAGTGTACCACCTGGCATTGTTGTGATCAGTTGCATTTGGCTTCAGTGAATTTTTTTGGAAGACTCTTTCAACACATTTGTCCATTTCACGTGGGTGATTTATGAGCACACCTGCCTCCACCACAGAGTGTTCAGCAGTTTTTGACCAAAAACAACATGACTCCCTCCACCCCTACCCTCCTCTCTTCACCCGATCTTTCCCCAAACAACTTTTTTCCATTGTTGTTTCTCTGGATGAAAAAGTCCTCAAAGGGAAATGTTTTGCCAATGTGGAAGAGGTAAAACAAAAAACAGAAGCAACCCTAAAAGGCATCAAAACTGATGAGTTCAAAAACTGTTTTGAGCCTGGAAAAAAGTCTCGATAGGTGTATTGCATCAAATGAAGAGTACTTTGAAGGTAACTGAAGTTTAAACATGTAAAAATAAATACACAATTTTATATAAATATAGTCCATTTTGGGGGTACCCCCTCGTATAGACCTGAAGGAAATGAAATTTCTCAATGAACTGTCTCAAAGAGACCTTCACCTCACATTCAATGAAACATTATTACAATAGCCAAAACATGGAAACAACTTACATGTCCATTGACGGATGAACAGATAAAGAAAAACGTGACACATGTACAATATTATGAAGCCATAAAAAATAATAACACCCTTCCATTTGTGACATTATGGATGGATCCTGAAGGTATTATGCTAAAACAAGACAGATATGACAAATATTGCATGATCTCACTTATACATAGAATCGAAAAAAAAAAAACAAGTTCCCAAACACATGATTGGTGGTTGACAAAAGTGGGGGGTGAGGAGTGGGGAAAATAGGTGAAGGTGGTCAAAAGGTACAAACTTCCAGTTGTAAAATAAGTATAAATTCTGGGGATATAATGTATACTATGGTGGCTACAGTTAACAATACTATATTATATATTTAAAAGTTGCTAAGAGAGTAGATCTTAAAAGTTCTCAAAAGAGAAAAAACTAACTATGTGAGATGATGGATATTAACTAAATTTATGGTAATCACTTTGCAATATATCAAATCATTACATCGTATACTTTAAACAATTATAAAGTTACATGTCAATTATATCTCAATAAAACTGAGAAAAAAAGAGTCAGAACCCAAATCAAAATATACATAAAACCTAATCTACCTCTTGATCTTTCAGTTTAGTGTGGAGGAAACTGCATGTGCTAAAGACTGCTTGAGTTAAATAACAGTTTTTTTCACTTGTTAGCTTGTTACTTAAGCTTTACAAGCAACAAGGAGTAACTATAGCATTTAACTGAAAGGGTTACTGTACAGGAGAAATCAGCCAAAGTATGTCTAATAGTTAATATACTGTCTAGTAAATAGGAATTGTTCAATATATGCTCTACATTATTATCATTAAAGATTAGTAGTGGTAATGAGCATTATTTTGGAATGAGATAGATCTAAGCTAAAAATCCTGGCTCTACCATTCACTTTTTTTGTAACTATGGACAAACTAATCTGTTTCGGGCTCAATTTCCTCCACTATAAAATGATGTAAAAGTTATGGTAACTTTTACCATAATTAAATAATATTTTTAAAAACCACACTTAAATCAATACCTGGCACAGAAATAGTAATAAATGGTTGCTAACAGCATCATTATATGATAGATACAAACTGCTTCCAAAATGGTTGTACTAATTTATACTTCTACTACTAGGACACAAGGGAGTTCTCATTTCTCTATGCATTTCTCAACACTTAATACTGTCAGACATTTTTCCCCCAATCTGATGGGTATGAATTGGTGTCTTGCTATAATTTGCATTTCTCTCATTACCAGTAACGATGAGCATCTTTTTATCAGTTGATTATTTAGGTTTCCTTTTTTTGTGAATTACTAGTTCTTATCCTTTGCTTATCCCTTCTTTGTCCACTCCTGTGACTGACTACCTTGACCTAGGACATCACTATCTCATAGAGTGTTTCACTGGAATTCTTTGCCACTGTGTTCTCCAAATATTTTAAGGCCCTCACTAGTTCCCTGCCACTATATTCTTCCTCTCCATAATACTGGTGCCACTTAATTGTCACCCACAGACTCAAGCCCACCTCCCTCTCTCCCTATGTTCAGCAGGAAACATTTATGGAGCTCTATCCAGAACAATATTCTGGATGCCATCAGGCATTAACCCTTGCTGTTAGTTTTGTCCTGACCTCATTCCTTGGTTCTGACAACCGAGCTTCTCCCTACTCTTCTGTTCCCTTTTCAATGATCTATGGGTCTTCGTATACATTTTTCTTTTTTATACATCGTACACATTTTTTTTCTTGTAACATATGTGCATTGACATTAGTCATTCTGTGTCAGTCTGGCTTGATTGTGAGTCCCTGAGCACAAAGACTATGATATGGCTTTGTTTATATCCCTAGCACCAAGCATAGTAGTTCAAATTTCCCTAATGCCTAAGAAGAAAAGAAAGAAGGAAAATGAAAATGACTGATAAACTCTCTAGTACCCTGGACTTTCCAAGACTAAGGCCACTTGCCCTTTCTTTTTCCATTCTACTGCCCCTCTCCCACTCCCACAGGGCAAAATGTCAACCTCAGAATGTTAAGCACCAGCTTGCCTTGTGTACTTCACCTATATCTTATAAACAACATATGGATTGCCCTGACATTGACTGCTCCAGTGGACTATCCCCTATTGTCTACTGATGCAGCTCTTCTAGCATTTGCATCCCCCTGACCCCATCCATTCTGTCAAATCTGACTGTACTTCACTGGAGTAGGCTAACATGACACATGTCACCATGCACTCACTATTCATAAGGTAATCCTCCCAAAATACCATTTTTATCATATCATTTGCCTATGCAAGAAACCATAAACAATAATGCCTGGAGAAATAAGATTAAAACGGTGAGCCTAGAATTCAAGATTCATTCTATACTACTGACCAAACTTCATTTCCTTCAGTTCTTCAGTATAAATTATACACTCTGATAAGGTATGTTTTTAATTTTCCATCTAAAATATTCTACTTTGGTTTTTTGTTTTGTTTTGTTTTGCTTGCATTATTTCCCTCAATATCATCTCAAATCAAAAACAATTCTTTAAAACTATAAATATCCCTGTAAGAGCTGGTATCAATTAATGAAACTCAAGATTAGATTTTCAGATATTTGCAAGTTGATCACCTAGCAAGGTCCTAGAGGGGAAAAATAAGCAAGACAATTAATGTAAGAGTTCCCTGGAGACAAATAAGAGTATAACAGAGTCTGGTAACACAGAGAGAACTAAAGAAAGAAGTCAGCAAGGTAGCACTGATCACTAGGAGTTGCATGTAGGTTGTTCACTGTAAGAAAATATAGGATGGAGGTATATCAACAAAGCAATTTTAACTTTCTGCTTATGTCTCTCTTACATTTAAGAAATCTGCAAAAAGATTAAAAAAACTCCTGAATGTACAAACCAGAGCTTTACCAACCACTCAAAATATCACCACTTAGGGCTCTTTTCTTAATCTTGTAGGTCTTAATCACTTTAAAACAATAGAGAACTCCTGTGGTCTGTCATCAAACTCTGTGCAAAAGAGAAGTTACCACTGATAACTCCACCCAAAAAAGACAATAAAAAGTAGACTTAATTTAGATAGATAATGTCTATGGCTATTACAGCAAGGTGGTATACCTTGCTAGTTAAACTGAGATTTTACATGTGATATAAAAAAAGGATTTCTATTCATCTAAGACATGCAGTCTTAGATGCTTCTGTAATTGTCCCAGTCTTTTTTTAAAGGAATAGCTATGCTGTATTCTCAACTAAATTCATATAACCTAATGAATCTTTTTTGTTCTTAAAATATCAGATGATCTTCTACTACTCTTGCTTTCAAATCAAGAGCTTAAAATTATGGCAGGTGGGAGTATAGTGGTCTACCTCCCAGCATTAAATATTAATAAGAGTAACAATGTCGTGCACAAGGCAAGTAACTTTACATGATTTCTGCTAGAAGAAAGTAAAACAATCATAAAGGGGCATCAATCATTTTCTGTTTTCAATTATAAAACCACTTAGAAATACAGTGAAAAGCTGACTTGAAAGAATCCCAAATCTACTCACAGGAATGCTCTAGAATTCAAAGAACAAATTCCAGGTCATTTACAAATTAGCAAACACTAAGATTCTGCAGAGATGGACTACTATCCTGATAAGGACACCACAAAACCAGTGTTAGTTTCCTTATCTATCTTTCATTGGCTCCTTATATTTACCTACTCCTCACCAAAACCAAATAAACAAACAAACCACACCCACCTGAATAATAACAACTCATGAAATATCAACACACCAAGGGAGACAGGAAAGCATAATAAAGCTAGGCCCTGTTATCAAAGAATTTACAATCTTGTTGAAAGAAATGAACATATTATAAGACTATCAGACAATGTAAGAACAAATGATAGCTTATACGAACAAAGAACTTCCAGCTAAGATGGAGGCGTCGGTGGACACAATGTGCCTCCTTGCACAACCAAAATCAAGGACAAGAAAGATTTAGAAACAAGAAAACAATCAGAACTGACAGAAAATTCAACTGTATGGAAGTCTGACAACCATTCATCCAGATCAGTAAGAGGGGCAGAGTTGCAGCAGGAAAAAGCGGAGGTTGGCAGACCCAGGCGAAGGGTGGCAACAGGCAGACACAGTGAGGCCGTGCAAGGCAGCTGCCTGATGAGGCAGTCCCACATTCGCATGCAGATAATCCAGGCGAATACAGGAGCGGGATAGACCTCGCCACCCAGGGCCCCAGCACTGGGAAATAAAACCTAAAAACACCAACTGAAAACACTTTGGGGGTTGAGGTGCCAGGAAAGAATCCCAGCCTCACAGGAGAGTTCTTTGGAGAGACCCACAGGGTCCTAGAACATGCACAGGCCCACCCACACAGAAACCAGCACCAGAAGGGCAAAATTTGCTTGTGGGAAGCAGCAGAAGGGACTGAAATATGAGAGACAGCAGAGCAAGCGCCATTGTTCCCTCTAGGACCCCGCCGCCACATACAGCATCACACTCCAGTGACTGGGTTGGCCTGCCCTGGTGAACATCTAAGGCTCCACCCCTCACCACGTAACAGGCATGACCAGACCAAAAAAAAAAACAACAAAAACAAAACCACAAAAATACCTCAAACAGGAGAACAGATCAAAGCCAGAGAGCTAATTAATCTAAGTGACCAAGAGACAGCCAACCTATCAGATGTACAGTTCAAACCACTGGTGATCCCGATGCTCACAGAATTGGTTTGATTTTGGTCGCAAATTAGATGAACAAATGAAAGCTACAACAAGTGAAATGAAGGAAAATGCACAGGGAACCAATAGTGATGGGAGAAAAACTGGGACTCAAATCAATGGAGGGGACCAGAAGGAAGAAAGAAACAACCAGACAGAAAAGAATGAAGAAACAAGAATTCAAAAAATGAGGAGAGGCATAGGAACCTCCAGGATAGCTTTAAACGTCCTAACATCCAAATTATAGGGGTACCAGAAGGGGAAGAAGAAGAGAGACCAGTGGAAAACTTATTTGAACAAATAATAAAGGAGAACTTCCCAAATCTGGCAAAGGAAATAGACTTCCATGAAGTCCAGGAAGTTCAGAGAGTCCCAAAGAACTAGGACCCAAGGAGGAACACACCAAGGCACATCATAATTACATTAGCAAAGATGAAAATGAAGGAGAGAATTCTAGAAGCAGCAAGAGATAAGGGCACAGTCACCAACAAAGGAGTTCCCCTCAGACTGTCAGCTGATTTCTCAAAAGAGACCTTGCAGGCAAGAAGGGGCTGGAAAGAAGTATTCCAAGTCATGAAAGGCAAGGACCTACATCCAAGATTGCTCTATTCAGCAGAGATTTCATTTAGAATGGAAGGGAAGATAAAGTGCTTCTCAGATAAGGTCAAGTTACAGGAGTTCATCATCACCAAGCCCTTATTATATGAAATGCTAAAGGGACTTATCTAAGAAAAAGAAGATCAAAAGTATGACAGTAAAAAGACAGCAAACTCACAGATATTAACAACCACACCTAAAACAAAAGCAAACTAAGCAAACAGCTAGAACAGGAGCAGAAACACAGAAATGGAGATCACAAGGAGGGATAGCAACAGGGGAGTGGGAGGAGAAGAGAGGGGGAAAGGTACAGAGAATAAGTAGCAAAGACGGTGGGCAGAAAATAGACAGGGGGAGGGCAAGAATAGTGTGGGAAAAGTAGAAGAAAAAGAACTTTTGACACATGAACTAAAGGGGGAATGTGGTCGGGAGAGGGTGTGCAGGGTGGACAGGAATGATGGGGGAGAAATGGGACAAATGTAATAGCACAATCAATAAAATATATTAAAAAATATCTGGAGATACTAAAAAAGAAAGAACAAAGAATAAGCATTACAGAGAACTCAATAGATTAGTTGGATTAAAGTGCATCATAGAGCTTGGAGCTTGACTGAGTTAACAGTGATACAAAAAGAAGGGATGTCCTCTACACAAAGCACCCAAGAAAAATAATTCCCCAAGGAGTCTAATATACAAAGGATCCTTCCAGCTTTCATGAGAATGCCCATCTACCAATCCCTCAGGTTCTAAGTAGCTATTTCAAACATAGATTTGTAGTACATTTTCAGTTCTTTTTTGTATAATGTATGTGGTTTAAGTCAAGATGCATTATTTTTCTATATGATTGTCCAATGTTGCAAAACTACTTATTAGTAAGGTTATTCTTTTATCACTAAGAAACTTTGCAAAATATTATTGGCCGTACTGGTGTGGTTCTATTTCTGGTATCCCTATTTTATATCATCAATCTTATGTCTATCTCCTTGTTAATACATACAACAACCTTGATTATGGTAGCTTTGTACTGATTTTTAAAATCACATAGTTTGATTTTTCCAACACTTTTATTTTTCAAAATCCTTCTGGCTATTCTAGATTGTTGGCCTTTCCATAGAAATTTTAGAATCAGTTTATCGGTAACCTCAAACAGCACTGTTGGGATATTTTTTGATAATATCTTAAATCTGTAGATCAATTTGGGAAGAATGAACATCTTTACTATAGTGAATCTTCCAATTCATGAATATGACATGTCTCCATTTAGATCTTCTTTGATGATTAATAATAAGGGTTTTATAGTTTTTAGCATAGAGATACATATTTTATTAACTTGAAACCTAAATATTACATTTGGGGGTGCAATTGTAAATTTTTTTTAAATTCAATTTTCAATTGTTTATCATGAGTACATTGAAATATTATTATTGCCCTTTGTGGGCTGACCTTGAATCACTTGTTAAAATCATTTATCCTAGGAATTTTTTCTGGTATTCCTTGGGATTGTGTACGTAGACAATCATGCCACCTGATTAGGGACAGTGAATAGGGACAGTTTTATTTCTTCCTTTCAAATCTGTATGCCACATCACACACATTCTCTGCTCATTCTGGGTCTCCGATGACACAAATGTTAAACCTTATTGATGATCTCGAAGTCCCCAAGACTAGTTACTTTTTATTCTTTAAGACTTTATTCATTTCTTTTTTTAGAGAGGGGGAAGGGAAGGAGTAAGATAGGAAGAGAAACATCAATGTGTGGTTGCTGCTCACACATCGTGTGCTGGGGACCTGGCCCAAAACCCAAGCATGCGCCCTGACTGGGAATCAAACCCATGATCCTTGGGTTCGCATGCCGGTCAGTGTTCAATCCACTGAGCCACACCAGCCAGGGTAGTTACTTATTTTTAACCTTTTTTTAATATATATTGTTCAAACTAGATAATTTCTATTGATCTACTTTCAAGTTCACTGACTCTTTAATCTGTCATGTGCACTCTGCTACTGAGTCCGCTACTTAGTTTTTTTATTTCCATTATTATATTTCTTGGTTCTAAAATTTCCATTTAGTTCTTTATATCTTCTATTTTTTTGCTGAGTTTTTTTTTTTTAATCTTTTTACTCATTCTGGAACATTTAGTTCTTTATATCTTCTGTTTCTTTGCTGAAACTTATTTCCTGCTCATTACTAGAATACAGTCATTATAGCTGATTTTAAGTCTTTGACATAATTTTAACATCAGTGTGATCTTGGCATTAGGCTCTGTGTTGTCTTTTCCCGTGTGAGTTAGATTTTTCTGATTCTTTTTAAGCTGAGTAATTTTAGATTGTATTCCAGACATTTTGAATATTATGGTATGAGACTTTGCATCTTAGAATGTTTGTATATTTATTTTAGCCAGTAATTGACCCAAGTGGGTTCACATTTCAAGTTCTGTCTTCTGTGGATTGTGTTTCCAATTTCAGTTCAGTTTTGTGCTCCATAACTGTCCCACGTAGTGTCCAGTTTGGGGCTTAGGGCTGGTCTATCCTGTAATTCAGTCCTCAACAGTCATTTATGCTGTTTAGAATCAGGCTCACACAAGCACAACTTGGAAGTTCACTCAGCAGTCCATAATCAACTTTAAGTGGTTTCCCTGCAATCTTCTGGTTCTCTGGGGCTCCCCGTTTTCAGCCTTCCAACAGAGAAGTGGGCTTCGTTAACCATCCTTTGCTGTATACATCCCAGGACTGTGTCAGAAATCAGGGTTAATGAGCAGAAGAGCAGAGGGAGAAGAAAAGCAAAGGAATTTGCTCCTCTCTCTCTTTTTATCTTTTAATATATTTTATTGATTATGCTATTACAGTTATCCCATTTCTCCGCCATCATTCCCCTCCACCCTGCACACCCCCTCCCACCCACATTCCCCCCCTTTAGTTCATGTCCATGTGTCATAAGTTCTTTAGCTTCTACATTTCCTACACTATTCTTGCCCTCCCCCTGTTTATTTTCTACCCACCATCTTTGCTACTTATTCTCTGTACCTTTCCCCCTCTCTCCTCCTCCCACTCCCCTGTTGCTAACCCTCCATGTGATCTCCATTTCTGTGTTTCTGCTCCTGTTCTAGCTGTTTGCTTAGTTTGCTTTTGTTTTAGGTGCGGTTGTTAATATCTGTGAGTTTGCTGTCTTTTTACTGTCATACTTTTGATCTTCTTTTTCTTAGATAAGTCCCTTTAACATTTCATATAATGAAGGCTTGATGATGAGGAACTCCTCTAACTTGACCTTATCTGAGCACTTTATCTTCCCTTCCATTCTAAATGAAAGCTCTGCTGAATAGAGCAATCTTGGATGTAGGTCCTTGCCTTTCATGACTTGAAATACTTCTTTCCAGCCCCTTCTTGCCTGCAAGGTCTCTTTTGAGAAATCAGATGTCAGTCTTACGAGAACTCCTTTGTTGGTGACTGTGCCCTTATCTCTTGCTGCTTCTAGAATTCTCTCCTTCATTTTAATCTTGGCTAATGTAATTATGATGTGGCTTGGTGTGTTCCTCCTTGGGTCCAATTTCTTTGGGACTCTCTGAGCTTCCACTCTCTTGAGACCATAGCTCCTCCAATTTTAGAGGAAGGTTCCCCTCCCTCTGAGAATAGGCTCCTGACTGCCCCCATTAAGGCCACTACAGCCACTGCCAAGGATTGCTTGAGGCCTGGGGTGCAAGAGAATAAGAAAAGGAAAAAAAGAAGAAAAAAGAAAAGGATGTGGGATTGCCACATTTTCTCTGAGCATTAGGAAACACCTTTGCTGCTCCTTGAGTCAGAACTAAAGGACGTCAGTTGATTTTTCTGTCCGTGTTAACAAGGTTCATTTCCAAGTTTCAGGATACGTTAAGTTCAGGCAGGGCATACTGGAAGAAAAAAATTATAAACTCACCACTGGTTCACTGGCACTTTGAATTCTGGTCTTCTTCCTCAATCTGCCTCTTACTATTTATTTTTCAGAGTCCTCAAATAGTCACTTCAAGCATTCTGTCCAGGTTTTATAGCTGCATTCAGTGGGAGAGACAGGGTGAAGTATGCTTACTCCATCTTATCTGGAACCAGAACCTGGACTACTGTTTTTCATAAAAACCTCTGTAGAACTGATTGACTATTTAAACTATTTGTATAACTTTGATTATAAATTAAAAAATAAAAATAAATAAATCCTGTAATAACTTAATCTAGGAAAAGTGAATAGGCAAGCTAGTAGAATCACATTTTTAAGCATATATATTTTTGGATATTGCATGCTTAGGAAAAAAGTGAAGCTCTTAATTGCACTTTGCTTTATTTCTTTAAATCTTATTTTTCCTGTGGATTTTTATAAATACTAAGTCTGTTATAAAATTTTTTAAAAGAATAAACAAAGTAGGAGTTATCCAAAGCAGAAGACAGAGGAAGCAGATTGAAGAGGCCATAGACTGTTTAGGAACTAAAAATAAATTTGCCATGTTAAGGTGGATAGTCTTTACTTGAGAAAAGGAAGGCCCTGAAATATTAGCAAAGTTGGGGGAGTGACATGATCCAATCATTGTATGTTGTACTGCAGAACATAAAGATGCACAGAAAATGAGTCTGTCTGAATCTAAGGAGTCACATCAAGTTGCAGAACAGTATATATACAAGTACAAGTCCACATGCTGTTGGGGGATATAAGTAAAGGAGGGAGATTTTATACACATACACACACACATGCATGCACAAACACACACACGTGGATAAACAGATTTACTATAGCCCTGGCTGGGCAGTTCAATTGGTTAGAGTGTTGTCCCAGTACGCCAAGCTTGCAGTTTTGGTCAAGAAATTTACAAGAATCAACCAATGAATGCATAAATAAGTGGAACAACGTCTCTCTCTCCCCCTCCCTCCCTTCTTCTCTTTCTCTAAAATCAAAAAATAAATAGGCTTATAATACATATTGAATGTGTCTGGAAAAAAACACAAGAAACCAGTAATAGTGGTTAACTTTGGGGGAGGGGGAGGAGCTAAGAAAAAGAAAACTTGTTTTTAAAAGATTTTCTTTATTTATTTTTATTTTTTTAGAGAGGGGAAGGGAAGGAGAAAGAGAGGAAGAGAAACATCAACATGTGGTTGCCTCTCACGTGCCCCCTACTGGGGTGCTGACCCGCAACCCACGCATGTGCCCTGACTGAGAATTGAACCGGTGACCCTTTGGTTCACAGCCCACGCTCAATCCACTGAGCTACACCAGCCAGGGCAAGAAAGAAAACTTATTTTTTACCTTATTCTTCTGTTTGATTTTTAATTTTTGAATTTTTACTGTGAACATTTATAGCCTTCAAAAGGTTGTAAACAAAATGGAGGGAAGTCTTATGCATGCATTAAATAGAAGATAGATAAGAGATATTAAAACAGGAATGAATGAGCCTACCATTCAGTAGCTCTGTTCCTATAGTAAGCAAACACTGCTATAGATCTTCCCACAAATAAGATATTTCCAGTCATTTATAAAGTATGTTCACAACCCAAAACAGCTTTGAAATTAGATTACATTACACTAATTTACCATGTATTTTCAAACATTCAGAAATTTAAAGAAAAGATAAAGAGTAAGAATAGATTTTGAGATATTTATATTTTTACTATAAAAATGTTTGCATTATTCTTGTCAATTTAAGCACCAAAGAGTATAAAAGAAGAAAGTAAAAGATTCTTTCTTTCCTTTCCTGATACCTTTAATTCCAATACCCAAATGTAACCATTCCCAATGGCTTCCTGAGTTCTGTATGATTCCATACTTTTTTTGTGTATATAAATCCCTTATAAACATGTACTTACAAAGATACATATATACATTATATTTTATTTCAAGGAAATGAAATCTCCGCTCCTTAAAATAACCTAGACCTATTCTAGTTCCTATGTGTCATTTTTCTAAACCCAAGTAGAATAATGAAAAGGTAAATCCCCAAGCTGGCAGATAATGTTAAATCTCCCAGCTAGGCAAATGTTTAAATGAACATAATGAACAAATAAAGTTCTCAGAGATCTCCTAACACTCTTTAATAAAACAGGTGAAATGTAACTAGGGCAAGTGAAATTACTTTGGGGGATAAATGCACAGGATGAAGAAAGCAAAAGGGCAGATGATAGGTTAAAGGATACAATGAAGGGGTTAAGGGTTTATATCTAACCTTTTAGGTCCCATAGTTTGACAACTATGCTCTCTCACAAAAGGAGTTACCAAGGATCTTATAACACCCTTTGATGGAACAAATGAACTTAACCCCTTTGGAGTAACTTTCATAGACAGTCTTCTATACCGGAAAGAAATTACATATTTCTTACATTCTTAATACTAGGGAAAGGGAGTAGTCATACTTCACTGCAGTAGCTAGAGAATTCAAGCAAGGAGAGCTTGTGTTCTGCAGTCTCCAAGGCAAAAAAAAAAAAAAAAAAAAAAATTATCTATCTATCTATCTCCAGGACCAACAACTCAGAGTAAATAAAAGTCCTCAAAAGTCAAAACAAAATCACTTTTTTTATGGGCTGTGTTTTTCTCTGCATTTATATGGGGCAAGACAAATTAATTCCCAACTACTTTGACCGAGAATAGTAAAATTATCTGAATATCAAATGATGCATTTACTCTATTTATTTATTGATATTAATAGGATCCTTACTTGCTTTTTGAGAATCTGGAAGAGAAAATTTTTTAAACAATTAAATAAGCCCTTCATTACTTTCTCATCCAAGGTAATATACAAAGAGAAGAACCTCAGTTTTACTCAAGTTGGTGCTTTGAAAGAACACAAGAGATAAGATATTCTGATCATTCACAACATGACATAAAGGGCTAAAATAGAATAGAAAGGCAGGACAGCTTTCTAGTCATTCAATGATTTATGTAGTGATTTTTAAATACAACAGACTTCATTAGACTTAACGCATTATGGAAAGAACACACATAAGAATTAGTGAGATATCTAATATACAGAGCATTTATAAAGAAAAACTTATTTTATGTTTAGGTATGTATTTATAAACTAAGTAGAAGCAAGTTAACAAAATATAAACTTTTAAAGATTCTAGAACAACTCCCTTTGATGAAAAGATACATGAAGTATAAATTAGAGTAATTTTACAATACTGTGAATTCCCAAAACATTAGACCCACGTATATGCAAAAATTTAATAACTTCTGAGCCAAACAGAAATCATTTTCTGGAAGATTCAAATGATTACCATTTATACAAATGAAGAGTTGATATCTATATAATATGGTTTTGAGAATCTAAGTCCTAGTCATCCAAAAGTGACTGGTATTTCTAGCATTTTTAATACATTATTCTAGAACCTCAATATTTCTTTTTCTTATCATAAAACAATGAACCTTATGAAAAAATAATCAGAAATAGAAGAATTATGTTATCCTATTCTCCCACATTTCTATTTACCAATGTGTACTATCAGTAAATACAAAGGTGCTTTGTGCTATTATTTTGCCACTGGGCATAAAATAAATGTCAAATTTATATGCATGTAATTGCTGCCCTTAAGAGGCTTGCAATTTAAAAGAGAACATGAAAGTATTTTAAAAGTAAAATAAAAAGCCCTGGCCAGGTGGCTGGCTCAGTTGGTTGGAGCGTCATCCTGTACACCAAAAGGCTATGGGTTCGATTCCCAGTCAGGGCACATACCTAAGTTGGAAGTTCAATGGCATGCATATAGGAAGCAACCGATCAATGTTTCTTTCTCACATCAATGTGTTTCTCTCTCTCTCTTTCCCCACCCCTTTCTCACTTTCTAAAATCCATAAAAATATTCTAGAGTGAGATAATTAATTAATTATAAATAAAATAAACAATGCAAAGAAGATAAAAAGTCCACATAAGAATAAGCCAGGCAAAACCTAGAATTTATTAAGACCTACTGAGAAAAGTATACTGCTCCAATAACAATTAGTGCTCCAGTACCCATACTGCAGTCTCAACTATCTCCCGATACAAGGAACAGGATTCTAGAAGAGGGATCCTGATTCCAAATACAACTTTGAAAGTTCAAAGAATTCCTGAAACATGCGTTGTGCCAGAAAGCAACAATGATATCGAGTAACACTGGATTTATGCCAGAAGGATACAGCAGCCAACTTGAAATGGCTTCCACTAACCAAAGACATGAAAATTTGAGCATCAAAACAAAAATGACTGCAATGATTTGAAATTAAATATTTAAAAATCCATGACTTCATAGTGATACTCAAAACAAAAACAACTCACTGGTCACATAAGGGCACAATTCATTATTCTGAAAATTGGTAAATAATAGAGAAGACAAATCAAGGCTTCATTCTGCCCTTCTATAATAACTATATTTCAGAGAAAATAAAGAACTTACAACATAAAGTTCTACTTTGTGGAGTAAGTCCGGTTCAGAAATTTGGAAGGAATGAAAAAAATCCTAAAAATCCTAAAAAATCCCATGGAAACAATGGATCTAGACAATGTAGTCTTGACAACATATATCACAAATCTCATCAAGCGTCTAATCTGACTACCACGCTTTGCAGGTAACATGGAGAATAGAGGAACATGCTAAAAGACACCACAAGGATGCAATTGGCCAAATCCAGAATTTGGACTATTCTATCAAACTAACAACTTCAACTATTTCCTCTTCAAAAAACATTTTTTTAATCCTCACCCAAGGATATTATTTCATTGCTGAGAGAATGACACAGAGAGAGACAGGATCGATCTTGATCAGTTGCCTTCTCATACATGCCCCAACCACAGATTGAATTCATGACCCTTCAGTCCACGGGAGGCTGCTCCAATCAACTGAGCCACACTGGCCCAGGAAGGAAGAACTTCAACAATTTCTTAAACAACTAAATGCAAGTGCTCCCTGCCCTCCCCTCCAAAAAAAGAAAACAAAAGATAGGGAGACAATAGATTAAGAAGGCTTAATAAATACTTGCAACCAAATGCAATGTGCCTACTATACGCCTGTGAATCTTGATTTTAACAAGCGAATTACAAAATTTTTTAGACTTTGTGAAAAATTAAACAATGGCTGGATTTTAGATGGTACTAAGAAATTATTTTGTTAGGTATTTAAAACTACTGTGTTTGTTATTAAAAAAATGAGTACCTTAATGTAAATATGGACTTAGTTAATAACAATGTATCAATATTGGTTCACCAATTATAACAGATGTACCACACTAATGCAAGATGTTAGTAACAGGAGAAACTGGGGGTAGGAGGGAGAAATGGAGAACTGTGTACTTTCTGCTCAATTTTTCTGTGAACCTAAAATAGTTCTAAAAAGTAAAGTTAAAGAAAAACTGGAACATGGGCATCCTCTCCAATGAGATCCTATGACTCACTCTTATATTTTTTTAAATATATTTTCTTGATTATGCTATTACAGTTGTCCCATTTCTCCCCCAACACTCCCCTCCACTCAGCACAACCCCTCCCACCCACATTCCCCCTCTTTAGTTCATGTCCATTTGTCCTAAGTTCTATAGCTTCTTCATTTCATACACTACTCTTGCCCTACCCTATTTTCTACCCATTATCTATGCTACGTATTCTCTGTACCTGTCCCCCCCTCTCCTCTCCCCCTCCACTCCCCTGTTGCTAACCCCCCATGTGATCTCCATTTCCATGTTTCTACTCCTGTTCTAGCTGTTTGCTTACTTTGCTTTTGCTCCAGGTATGGTTGTTAATATCTGTGACTTGCTGTCTTTTTACTGTCCTATTTTTTATCTTCTTTTGCTTAGAAAAGTCCCTTTAACATTTCATGTAATAAGGGCTTGGTGATGAGGAACTCCTTTGCCTTGACTTTATCTGAAAAACACTTTATCTGAAAAGCACTTTATCTGCCCTTCCATTCTAAATGACAACTCTGCTGCATACAGCAATCTTGGATGTAGGTCCTTGCCTTTCATGACTTGGAATACTTCTTTCCAGCCCCTTCTTGCCTGTAAGGTATCTTTTGAGAAATCAGATGACAGTCTTATGGGAACTCCTTTGTAGGTGACTGTCCCCTTATCCCTTGCTGCTTCTACATTTCTCTCCTTCATTTTAACCTTGGATAATGTAATTATGATGTGCCGCAGTGTGCTCCTCCTTGGGTCCAACTTCTTTGGGACTCTCTGAGCTTCCTGGACTTCCTGGAAGTCTATTTCCTTTGCCAGATTGGGGAAGTTCTCCTTTATTGTTTGTTCTAATAAGTTTTGCACTTGGTGCTCTTCTTCTTCCCCTTCTGGTACCCCTATAATTCAGATGTTGGGATGTTTAATGATGTCCTGGAGGTTCCTCAACCTCTCCTCATTTTGGTGAATTCTTGTTTCTTCATTCTTTTCTATTTGGTTCTTTCTTTCTCCCTTCTGGTCCATTCCATTGATTTGAGTCCCAGTTTTCCTCCCATCTCTATTGGTTCCTTGTGCATTTTCCTTCCTTTCGCTTATTTTAGCCTTCATTTGTTCATCTAATTTGCGACCAAAATCAACCAGTTCTGTGAGCATCCTGATCACCAGAGCTTTGAGCTGTTCATCTGATAGGTTGGCTATCTCTTGGTCGCTTAGATGAACTGGCTCTGGGGTTTTGATTTGTTCTCCCGTTTGAGCCATTTTGGGGTTTTTTGTTTTGTTTTGTTTTGTTTGGTCTGGTTGCAGCTGTTACGTAGTGAGGGGAAAAGCCTGAGGTGTGCCCCAGGGCAGGGCAGCCCAGTTGCTGGGTAGTTACGCTGTATGTGGGGGCGGGGTCCGAGAGGGAACAATGGCATGTGCTCCGGTCTCTCTGGGATTCCAGTCCCTTCTCCTGCTTCCCCTTCACCACGATTATCTACGCGCAAATGTGGGACCACCTGGTCAACCAGCTGTCTTGCACGGCCGCACTGGGTATGCACTATTGCTGCCCCGTGTGTGGGTCCACTAGCTGCCGCCTGTGCACCTAGGGTCTGCCAGCCACTGCTCCGACACGCCCGGATCCGCCAACCTCCCCTTTTTCCTGCCCTCTGGATGAACGGTTGTTGGACTTCTGTACAGTTCAATTTTCTATCAGTCCTGGTTGTTTTCTTGTTTCCAAATCTTTATTGTTCTTAACTCTGGTTGTGGGAGGAGGCACAGTGTGTCCACCTATGCCTCCATCTTGGCCAGAAGTCAAGTACACTCCTATAACCCATTCTTAAAATTGGTCATCTAAGGCATTTCCATAGCCTTACTACTTCACTGTTTCAATAACACATACCCTGCCCTGGCCAGGTGGCACAGTTGCTTGAAGCATCGTCATGTACAGCAAAAAGTTTCGGTTGGATTCCTAGTCAGGGTTGAGGGTTCAATCCCTGGCTAAGGAGCATATGGGAGGCAACTGATCAATGTTTATCTCTCTCTTTCTGTTTCACTTTCTGTTTGTCTCTCTCTCCAAAATTAGTAAACATATCCTCAGGTGAGAATTAAAATAACAACAATAATTTAAAAAATAATACAGATCCCCCAAATTTTCCCAAATATTAACATAAACTACCTCTAAAGACTTCCGGCCACAACTGAGGCATGGACAGATATACTTTGATTCCTTGCACAACCAAAAGGAGGACAATACATTTAAAAACAAAACCAACCAGAACTGACAGAAAATCGAACCGTATGGAAGTCCAACAACCAAGGAGTTAAAGAAGAAACATCCATCTAGACTGGTAGGAGGGGACATCCATCCACACATAGTGCAGAGGACTCTTGGCAAGGCAGCAGCTGGCAAGCAAGTTAGCAGTGAACTGCGGATTGGGCAGACCCACATTTGGAACAACTGGGTGTGAGACAGACCGCACAACCCAGGGTCCCAGCATGGGGAAATAAAACCTCAAACTACAATCAAAAACAACTGTGGGGGTTGAGGCAGCAGCAGGAGAAACTCCCAGTCTCACAATAGAGTTCATTGGAGAGACCCACAGGGTCCTGGAACATATACAAACCCACCCACCAATTTGCTTATGGGTAGCTGCCGAAGTGACTGAAAACCAGTATAGAGCAGAGCAAGCACCACTGTTCCCTCTGACCCCTCCCCCACAAACAGCATCACCATACAGCAATGTGAGTTGCCCTGCCCGGTAAACACTTAAAGCTCCTACCCTTACTACAAAACAAGAGCGGGGAGACAAAAAAAAAAAAAAAAAAAAAAAAAAAAAAAAAAAAAAAAAAAAAAAAAAAAAAAAAAAAAAAAAAAAAAAAAAAAAAAAAAAAAAAAAAAAAAAAAAAAAAAAAAAAAAAAAAAAAAAAAAAAAAAAAAAAAAAAAAAAAAAAAAAAAAAAAAAAAAAAAAAAAAAAAAAAAAAAAAAAAAAAAAAAAAAAA
>PVKU01011013.1:0-47128 GCA_004027475.1 Anoura caudifer | reverse complement strand
AAGCTAGCATTGTATAAGCATGTTTTAAAATACAGGACAATTTTCAAATAATCAGCTGCTGTGCTTAAAAGATACAAAAATGTAAAATATACTAGACAAGATTTCCTTTCATCCCCAGTTTTCCTTAAGTGCATTCCCTCCACCCAACATGAATCCCACCTTTTTGTTAGTCTTTCCCCTCTTGGTACAGATTCCCCAAGCCCTCCTAGAATAACAGAAACGTGCCTCATTAACAGCCAAGGCAGATGAATAACATAGGTGAGGCCAGAGTTAACAGAGCGCTTCTTGGCAAAGACACAGACAACACACCAAAAGCTTATATAATACCCCTTGAAGAAGCCTTACAAGTAACAGCTTAATAAATATATGAAAATTATTGTAATAAACAAAATGTCTGGTAGCATTTCCCACATGAAATGCACCTATGGAGAACTCTAAGTGATGCAGGGTGGTAAGAAACTAAAAAAATTCTTTGGCAAGTGTGAATGGGCAAACTGAACAGACAGCTGATTCAAACTGGCCTCATCCAGCACCCGGACTCACCTGCCTCCTTCCCCCTTGCACAACCACTTCCTTAAGCATTAAGCCCTCAAAATAATGAGGTTCTGGTCAGCATCAAATAATCATAGGTACAAAGTCTCGGGTCTGTTGACTGCAGAGACAGAGTTTTGGTCAAGCTAGAGATAACATCTAGGCCTCAGCTGTGTTTCATCTCCAGGCCTGGAAAAGCAGCAAAACAAAATGACACCAAGGCTGACATCAGGACAAGATACAATAGCTAATGTCCACCTACCCTAGTGCTGACCAATCAGTAGAGACCGTGACCCTGAAAGGAGATACCTGGAAAGCTGATGAATTTTCTATTGAGATCCTCCTCTGAGACTTCTTCTAAAATTCTTGCCTTATTTTATTTTTATTTTTTTAATTCTCACCAAGGATATATTTAGAGAGTGGGGAGAAAGAGAGACAGAAAGACAGAGAGAGAGAAACATCCATATAAGAGAGAAACACTGATCGGCCACCTCCCATAGGCAACCCAACTGGGGATGGAACTCGCAACCTAGGAATATGCCCTGACTGGTGATGGAATCTGCAGCCCTTTGATGTATGGGACAATGCTCCAACCAACTGAGCCACTTGGCCAGAGCTAAAATTTTTGGCTTTAGAAACAGACTGAAAATCCTTAAGGCAAAGTACCTATGTCATGTTCTCCCTTCAACTAGAGCATGCCCACACATTTCACCCCTTCTTTCCTTGGGCATGTATCCTTTGCTTTCTTTATTCTAAGCTCCAAGGGCCCTTCTTTTGCCTCTATAACTTCTTTCCTGACTCCATATAGCCCAGCTAGCTCTTCTCCTCTATGACTTTCCTTCTAAAAGGCTAAATATAAACTTCTTGTGCTACAGTTCTTGGCTCTGAATTCCTTCTTTGCCAAACTCAAGAACCAAGGTCTAACATCACTGCTAATGTAAGGAGTAGGTTATGAAATGGAAATCTCACACATATGCTTTGAAGAAAAGCAATTTGATTTTCTTTAGGTATTTCACTCTTTAGTTTTCAACCCCTATGAACTATCGTCAAAACTTTGTGGACAAATTTGATTGCCTACCCTTTTATCCTAGTTCCTAGATGTAGTATATGCCACTGAAATATAGTATATGCTCCCAAAATATTTCATGAATAAATTAATTAATCAAACAATTTTTTAAATTTTATTTTAATTGTTGTTCTTGTACAGTTTTCCATATTTTACTCCCATCCTAGCCCGCTGCCCCAGAGCTCCCCACCTCCCTCCCATTTCCACCCCCCCTAATTTTATCCATGTGTTCTTTATTCTTGTTCCTCTAAACTCTTCCCCTTTTCCCCCTGAAATTCCCTCCCCTCTCCCCTCTGGTGACTGTCAGCCTGTTCTCATTTTAAGTGTCATTGGTTATATTTCACTTGTTTGTTTGTTTGTTTTGTTGTTGTTTAGGTTCCTGTTAAGGGTGAGGTCATCTGGTATTTGTCTTTCACTTCCTGGCTTATTTCACTTAGCATAATGCAAACAATTAATTGACCAACATAATTAACTAGCTTCAGGAAAATTCTTCTTACACTAATAAACATTGAAGATTTCTCCTAGGTTTTTATTAATGTAACCAAACCTTAAGGTCAGCATAGGCTCTTGATGTAACTCACATCCAAGAACTAGAAAGAGAAGAGGGCTGCTTTGGACAGGGATGCTGAGCAGTCAAAGTGACAACTAAGATTCTAATAGCAAAAGAGAAAAATTTTTTGAAATTTAAAAAATTTTGTCTGCTTTAAAAAGAGGGAAGTTCATAGTGCTACAGGCCTCCCTAAAAAAGATAGAAACATTTCAAACAAACAACCTAACCATACACCTACAAGAATTTGAGGAACAACAACAAAAACAGCCCACAGCAGGTAGAAGGAAGGAAATAACCAAGGTCAGAGCAGAATTAAATGACATAGAGACTAAAAGCACAATTCTAAGGATCAATGAATCCAGGAGCTGGTTCTTTGAAAAGATAAACAAAATTGACAAGCCTTTAAGCAGGCTCATCAAGAAAAAAAAGAGAGAGGACCCAAATAAACACAATCAGAAATGAAAGAGGAGAGATTACAAATGACACCACAGAAATACAAAGGATTGTAAGAAATTACTATGAAGAACTGTATGCCATGAAATTGGAAAACCTAGGTGAAATGGACAAGTTTCTAGAAAAATATAATTTCCCAAAACTCAATGAGGAAGAAGCAGAAAGCCTGAACAGACCAATAACAGCAGAGGAAATAGAAGCTGTAATAAAAAAACTCCCAACACACAAAAGCCTGGGACCAGATGGTTTCACAGGAGAATTTTACAAAGCATTTAAGGAAGAGCTAACCCCTACCCTTCACAGACTATTCCAAAAAACCCAAGAAGATGGAAGACTTGCAAACTCTTTTTATGAAGTCAGCATCATCCTAATCCCCAAACCAGATAAAGACACAACAAAGAAAGAAAACTTTAGGCCAATATCGCTGATGAACATAGATGCTAAAATTCTCAACAAAATATTGGCAAACTGCATCCAACAATACATTAAAAAGATCATACACCATGACCAAGTGGGACTCATCCCAGGGATGCAAGGTTGGTTCAACATTCCCAAATCATTAAACATAATACATCACATAAACAAAAGCAATGCCAAAAACCACATGATCATATCAATAGATGCGGAAAAAGCATTTAATAAGGTACAGCACCCATTTATGATAAAAACACTCAGCAAAGTGGGAATAGAGGGAGCATTCCTCAACATAATAAAGGCCATATATGAGAGACCTACAGCCAACATCATACTCAACAGGCAAAAACTAAAATCTTTTCCACTAAGATCAGGAACAAGACAAGGTTGTCCACTTTCACCACTTCTATTCAATGTAGTATTGGAAGTCTTAGCCACAGCAATTAGACAAGAAAAGGAAATAAAAGGCATCCAAATTGGAAAGGAGGAAACAAAACTATCATTGTTTGCAGATGACATGATAGTGTACATAGAAAATCCTATAGACTTGGCCAAAAAGCTGCTCGACCTAATAAATGAATTTGGCCAAACAGCAGGATACAAAGTCAATATCCAGAAATCAAAGGCATTTTTGTATACCAACAATGAAGGAGCAGAAGCAGAAGTCAAGGGAAAAAATCCCATTTGATATAGCAAAAAGCAAAATAAAATACCTAGGAATAAACCTAACCAAGGAAGTAAAAGATCTATACTCAGAAAACTATACAACGCTGAAGAAAGAAATCAAGGAAGACACAAACAAATGGAAACATATACTGTGTTCGTGGCTTGGAGAATTAACATCATTAAAATGCCCATACTACCCAAAGCAATTTACAGATTCAATGCAATACCTATTAAACTACCAATGGCATATTTCACAGACATAGAACAAACACTTCAAAAATTTATATGGAATCATAAACAACCTCGAATAGCTGCAGCAATTTTGAGAAAGAAGAGTAAACTGGGAGGGATCACAATACCTGACGCCAAACTGTATTACAAGGCCACTGTAATCAAAACAGCCTGGTACTGGCACAAAAAGAGGCACATGGACCAGTGGAATAGCACAGAGAACCCAGAAATGAACCCAATTCTCTATGGCCACTTAATATTTGACAAAGGAGGCAGCAACATAAAATGGAGTAAAAATAGCCTCTTCAACAAGTGGTGTTGGGAGAACTGGACAGCTACATGCAAAAAAATGAAACTCCAGCACCAGGTTACACCATACACAAAAATAAACTCAAGGTGGATAAAAGACTTAAATATAAGCCGTGGCACCATTAAAGTCCTAGAGGAGAACATAGGCAGGAAAATTTCAGACATTTCACGCAGCAACATTTTTACTGATATGTCCCCTAAAGCAAGGGACATAAAGGAAAGAATAAATAAATGGGATCTCATCAAAATAAAAAGCTTCTGCATGGCTAAAGAAAACAGTATTAAAATAAAAAGAGAACCAACTGTATGGGAAAACATATTCGCCAATGATACCTCAGACAAGGGTTTAATCTCCAAAATATATAAAGAACTTACACGACTCCACTCTAAGACAAGCAACCCAATTAAAAAATGGGCAAAGGACTTGAACAGACACTTCTCCAAGGAGGACATACAGAAGATCCAGAGACACATGAAAAGATGCTCAATATCGCTAGCTATCAGAGAGATGCAAATTAAAACCACAATGAGATACTACTTCACACCAGTCAGAATGGCCATCATAAACAAAGCAACAAACAACAAGTGTTGGAGAGGTTGTGGAGAAAAGGAGACCCTAGTGCACTGTTGGTGGGATTGCAGACTGGTACAACCACTATGGAAAGCAGTATGGAATTTTCTAAGAAAACTAAAAATGGATCTACCTTTTGACCCAGCAATCCCACTGCTAGGATTATATCCTAAGAACCCTGAAACACCAATCCAAAAGAATCTATGCACCCCAATGTTCATAGCAGCACAAGTGTTGGAAGCAACCTAGGTGCCCATCAGTAAATGAATGGATCAAGAAACTATGGTACATTTACACAATGGAATTCTATGCAGCAGAAAGAAAGAGGGAGCTCCTGCCCTTCATGAAAGCATGGATGGAACTGGAGAGCATTATACTAAGCGAAATAAGCCAGGCAGTAAAAGACAAATACCATATGATCTCACCTTTAACAAGAACCTAATCAACAAAACAAACAAGCATAATATAACCAAAGACACTGAAATTGAGAAGGGTTTGATAGTCACCAGAGAGGAGAGGGGAGGGAATTTCAGGGGAAAAGGGGAAGAGTTTAGAGCAACAAGTATAAAGGACACATGGATAAAAACTAGGGGGGGTGGAAATGGGAGGGAGGTGGGGAGGGCTGGGATGGTAGGCTGCTTTGGGAGTAAAAGACAGAAAACTGTACAAGAAAATCAATTAAAATAAATTTAAAAAAATAAAATAAGAAAAAGAAAAAAAAAGCAGACAAAAATTTTCAAAAAAAAAATACAGTAACCTGGAATTAATTATTTGATACGTTCATTTGTTCCCATGATACTTTGTAGATACCCTATTATTACTAACAGATAGTTCACACCATTACATTTCTTCTGTAGTTTCTGAGTTAAAGTAGGGAGTTAAGGATCAGATCACAGGACACCAAGATTTTCTAAGCAAGCCAAGAACACTCCAGAATGGATTCACTCCAGGAAAGGGACTGTTATCCTGTCTGTGATCAGGGAAAGTGTATACAAAACAATTGATCTGTGGCTGAATAGAATCCTAAGAGTCCCCACCTCTCTGGATTCACATCAAAATTCAGAAACCACATTAACAGGTCCCCAAAACTGGGACTGCAAGTCATTCCATATAAATAAACCAAGAGTTTAGAAGCAAGAGTTAGCCAAGCCAGCATTGGTACTTTGCTGTGTCTTGCTCTGAAGCTCTTATTTTTAAAATGCATAATTAGTTTGTATAATTAACATTAGTTCCAGAAATTATAATTCACTTTTTTCATGTTCAAATCCTATGAGAGGTTTTTGTAACTAACATTAACATTGGATTGAGATGGTCATGCCTCCTTTTCTGTAGAGAAAGGAATTCTTCAGAAACCTTTTTAATCTATCAGATAGACAGAACTTCCAGTCTTACCTTTCCTGGGAAATCCTATTGCCCCCTCAGACTTGAACCAGTTTCAGCAAATTCCCTGCACTCATAACTGAAAAGAAGGATTTGACCCTTTGAAGAAACAACTTTGACAGCTCTATGACACATAATTTGATCTATAAAGTATCTTAGGAACCTGTCAATGGAAAAAGAAAAAAAAATAACTATTTTAAACAACCCCTGGAAAAACTTATAACACTACACTGCACACCTTGAGACCCAGCTTTGTTACCATTCAACAAGCAGGATTTTCTAATAATAAGAAAATTTTTTAAAAGATAGCATGGTTAAATCTCCCTCTCCCCCTTAAATTTCATTTTGAGGTTTCCAGTAATATTGTTTCCTGGCTATATAAAAACCACAGTTCTAAAGGAAAGAAGGAGGGAAGACTGCACTGAAGAATGAAGTTTCTCTGCAATTACAACATATGACTCACAGTTTTGCCATGGGCCTGCAGGGAGCTGGGCTACAGGACCCGACACAGACTCTCCCACTGCTTCCCACTGAAGTCAAGTCATATTACCCTGCTTTTCAAAATTGGACCTGCACATGTAAGGAAGAGACAGGTCCTGGCATATTTTTAAATACCTTCTGAAAATGTCTAGTCTATGAAGCAAGTTCTGAAGAACTGACCTTTGAGGACTTCCAGCTGAGATGGAGGTGAAGGTAGATATACTTTGCCTCCTTGAACAACCAAAAAAAGGACAACAACAAATTTCAAAATAAAAACAACCAGAACTGCCAGGAAATCTAACTGTATGGAAGTTGGACAACCAAAGAGTTAAAGAACAAACATTCATTTGGACTGGTAGGAGGGGCGGAGATGGGTGGCCAGGGCCCAGAGGACATGCAGCAAGGTGGCAACTGACAGACCAGGCAGCCCCACATTTGCATGTAGATAAATTGAGAGGAACAACTTGGGAGTGAGACAGACCACACAACCCATTGTTCCAGAGCAGGAAAAGAAAGCCTCAAAACCTCTGGCTTTAAAAACCTGTTGGGGTTGTGGCACTGGGAGAAACTCTCCACCTCACAGAAGAGTTTGCTGGAATGACCTATGGGGTCCTGGAATGTACACAAACCAACCCACCCAGGAATAAGCACCAGAAGCACCCAATTTGCTTGTGGGTAGCAGGGGAAGTGACTGAAAGCCAGCCAAGAGTCAAGCAAGTGGCATTGTTCTCTCTAAGACCCCTGCCCCACAAATAGCACCACAATACAGCAACATAGGTTTCCCCACCCTGGTGAATACCTAAGGTCCCACCCCTTACATTGTAACAGGTACCTGAAACAAAGAAATATGGTTCAAATGAAAGAAAAGATCAAAACTCCAGAAGAACTAAGTGATGAAGAGATATAGCCAACCTATCAGATGCAGAGTTCAAAACACTGGTAATCAGGATGCTCACAGAAATGGTTGAATATGGTCGCAAAATAGAGGAAAAAGTGAAGGCTATGAAGAGAGAAATAAAGGAAAATATACAGGGAACCAACAGTGAAGGGAAGGAAACTGGTACTCAAATCAATGATTTGGAGCAGAAGGAAGAAATAAACATTCAACCAGAACAGAATGAAGCAACAAGAATTCAAAAAAAATGAGGAGAGGCTTAGGAACCTCCAGGACAACTTTAAACATTCCAACATACAAATCATAGCAGTGCCAGAAGTAGAAGAACAAGAACAAGAAGTTGAAGACTTATTTGAAAAAATAATGAAGGAGCACTTCCCCAATGTGGCAAAGGAAATAGACTTCTGGGAAATCAGGGAAGCCCAGAGAATCCCAAAGAAGTTGGACCCAAGGAGGAACACACCAAGGCACATCATAATTACATTAGCCAATATTAAAGATAAAGAGAGAATCTTAAAAGCGGCAAGAAAAAAAGGAGAGAGTTACCTACAAAGAAGTGCCCATAAGACTATCAGCTGATTTCTCAATAGAAATCTTGCAGGCAAGAAGGGGCTGGAAAGAAGTATTTGAAGTCATGAAAGTCAAGAATCTACATCTAAGATTGTTCTATCCAGCAAAGCTGTCATTTAGAATGGAAGGGCAGATAAAGTGCTTCCCAAATAAGGTCAAGTTAGAGTTCATCATCACCAAGCCCTTATTATATGAAATGTTAAAGGGACTTATCTAAGAAAAAGAGCAATACCAGAACTAAGAACAGTAAAATGACATCGAACTCACAATTATTAACAACTAAATCTAAAAACAAAAAGAAAAACAAATACAAACAAAGCAAACAACTGGAACAGGAACAGAGTTGCAGAAATGGATATCACATGGAGGGTTATCAGCAGGGAGGGGGAGGGAAGAGAATGAGGAAAAAGATACAAGGAATAAGAAGCATAAATGGTAGCTACAAAATAGGGGGAGATTAAGAATAGTACAAGAAATAGAGAAGCCAAATAACTCATATGTACCACCCATGGACATGAACTAAAGGGGTGGAATGCTGGTGGGAGGATGGTGCAGGGCAGAGGGGAACAAAGGGGAGAAAAAAATGGGTCAATTCTCTAGCATAATCAGTAAAAGAAAAAAGAAAAAAAAAGAAGAACCACAGTTCTATGTGGTTTCAGCTTTGTCTGTAGTTCACTATAAATATTACCAGGAAGAAAAAATAATATATTTGCTATCTGCATTCACTACCTAAAATTCTAGAGCTATGTTTTGTACTGTAGCTTTAAGGGTGGCATAGAGAAGCACAGGAAATGTATTACTTCCCAAAGCTAGTTCTCAGTGCCTTTTCCCCTGTGATTCACATGATAGTTTTTCCTCATGAACTCCCTGTTCCATCTCACCAGAACATCAGCATTTTTTTACTTCTTGTATTCCCATCTCACTAAGCTACTGCTTATTGAGAGAATTAAAAGAAAAACCCCACTTCCTTCCACAACATTTGTGTGTGTGTACATGTGTGTTTTTCTGTCATACTATTTCCAAGTCAAAACTCAACATCAAGTAATCAAATAGTACATTCAAAACAAGATCTACAGAATGAAAGCAGATTGATGAAGGTTTACTCCTAACAAAAACATCCTCTACATCTCTGAAAAATACAAACCAGATAATCCACTTCTGGGACTCTACATCCAAATGAGCTCTCCATTAAATGGACCTTCCTGACAGAGAGGACTGGCTAAATCCCTCCATTAAGAGATCACCACAGACTTTCACAGTTTACAAGGATAAAGCAATTACAGATTCAATTGTCCGTAAATAAAGCCTCTTTAACATTTCACTTTTATTTATTTATGTATGTACTTACTTAGTTATTTATGTCCTTCATTGTTTTTAGAAGGAGAGTAAGGGAGAGAGAAACATCAATGCAAGAGAGAAGCATCGATCACTTGCTTCCATACATACCTGGACCGGGGATTATCTGTGCCCAAACCAGAGAAAGAACCCATGACCTCAGTATGTGCACTGACTGGGAATTGAACCCACAACCTTGCAGTTATGGGAGAACACTCCAATCAACTGAACCACACCAGCCAGGGCAGTCTCTTTAATATTTTAATGAGAACATTAATCTCAGTTTCACTTGGTTTTGCCTCCCAAGAAAGCCTGTTAGCCTTACAGAAAGTTTATTTAAAAAGCAGAAATGACATTGAAGGCCTATCTGTGGCCCACAGGGCATGACTGGGCCACAAACCCTGGCTGCATTATTTCTCTCCTGAACTAGCCTTATAGATTTTTGCTAAGACTATACTTTGGTAAATGAGAGAAGGCATCTGAAGAAATACCTTCATCTCTGCAGTATTGTGTGCTTGTGTGTGCTCACTCATTCTATATGACTTGTCTCTTAATTTGCTTTTTATGTTATATAGAGCTTTGAGTACAATGTATAACTCAGTAAATTTTAAACCATATTTTTCTGCTAGTTTCCCTTAATCATTTTCTACTGCCTCTGTTCCCCCTTGCAGTGTGAATGATTCCCACCAATGTTACCAACTGCCATTTGCTTGGAGACCCAATTCATTCAGGAGACAACCATGAGAATTTCAGAAGCCAAAGGTGAACTAATTCAGAACTAAATAATTCTCAGACTGAGTGACTTAACATGAATGTCTGCCTCTTTCTCTGAACAAAACCTTAATTAGTGGGAATAAAAGGGTTTGCCACTTGAAAACCCAGAAGGAGAGAAGAGTAAAGCTAAAAGGAATTGATATTCAGGTCATCATGCATTCAACTCTTCACACATTTACTGAGCACATACTATGGAACAAGAACTGTTCTAGGCAATGAGAGTACAGCCAGGAATAAGGCAGACAAGACTTCCACTCCCACACAGCTTAAGATTTAGTGGGAGAAACAGCAGTAAACAAAAAAAGAAAAGTCAGAGGGTACTAAGTACAATGCTGAACGTACAATGGGGACGTGTGATGGCAGGAGCTAGTTAAATAGGGTGGATGAGAAAAGCCAAGCAGAGCAAAATGCTACAGCAAAATACTTATCATCATGAAGAAACATGGCAGAACCTTAAATGCATATTACTGAATGAAAGATGTCAATATGAAAAGGCTGCATACTGCATGATTTCCAAGTAAATGAAATTCTGAAAAAGATAAAACTATGCAGACAATAAAAAAATTTAGTGGTTGCCAGGGGTTAGAAATAGGGAGATGAATAGGAGGGCAGAGGATTTTAGGGGGAAGTGAAACTATTCTGTATGCTATAGTAACGGTGGATATATGTCATTATACATTTGTCCAAACCCTTAGAATGTACAACCAAAGGGTAAACTATGGACTTTGGGTGATAATGGTGTAAAGGTAGGTTCATTAGCTGTAACAGACGTCCCACTGTGGTGCAGAACGTCCATAGAGGGAGAGGCTTCACGTGTACGGGTCCATTGGGGCAGGAGATACATGACAACTCTCTGTACCTATGGCTCACTTTTGCTGTGAACCTAAAACTACACTAAAAAAAATTAAGTGCTTTTAAAAATCTTTAAGACAAGAAAGAGTGTAGTATGTTGAAGAAGAGGCCAGCTTTGCTAGAACATAGTGAACAAGGCAGGGAGAGGAATTGCTGGTGGCAGCAAGAACGGCACCAGGTCAGACCAGACCTTGGTTCAGCAACCTTGGTATTTCAGTGTTGGCGAGGAAAGAATTCGGAGTCAAGACTCAAACTACAAGAGAAAGTTTATTTGGAAACTTTCTAAATAAAGTTAGAAACAAATGGGCTCAGGAAACAAGTTACAAAAGCAAAAGCAGGGTCCTGGGGGAAAGAAAAAAGTGAGAGGAAAGGTGTGGGCATGCTCCTGCGTTCTTGGGAGGGTGAGTGTGCTGGGTCTGCTGTCCTGAGGGCTTTTAAGGGTGGGGATTTCAGGGGAGATCTCAGGGAAGGACATTAATAGAATATTTATCAGCTTTCCAGGTATGTCCTTTCAGGGTTGTAGTCTCCACTGACTGATTGGTGACGAGGCAGGGGTCATTAGTCATCACAGCTGGTCAGCTATGGCACCACTTGTCTGGTTTGGCTGCTTCTCTGGACTGGCAGCTAAAACACTACTGAGGCCTAGATGTATTTGATGTGGGTCAGAACCTCATTATTCTGTGGGGCTTAATGCTTAAGGGCTATTCTTTGGCCCCTTGTTTGTTGCCCCTCTAGAAGGGTCTAACCCACACGACTAGCAATATGCCAGGGGAAGAAAGATCAGGGGAGGGTTTCAACCTCCAAACCACATGACCAGTGACATGAAAGGTCAGGGAGTCTAAACTTCATGACCAGCAATATGCCAGAAGTGAAAAGGTCACCCTGAGGGCAGGGTCCTTGTTTCCCCGTTGCTAGGCACCCAGGGCTTTCCACTCTGGTGACCTTCTATACCTTGCCCATCGTCCTTGCCTCATCTTGTCAACTGCCAACCACAGAACGACATCAGGATAAGCCAAGGAGGTCATGGTTAGAAGTTTAATTTTCATTCTGAAAGCACCAGGAGCCACTGACTAGATGTAATCAGGGCTCATCATAATGTGCTTTACTTTTCTGTAAGGTCACTCTGCCTATAAGGAATAGACTGGATATGGGGGGTAGGGGAGTAAGAGAAATAAAAGATTTATGACTGGGAGGAGATGCCATTTATTGAGATGGAAAGCCCTTTCTGGGAGATGTCATACAAAGACAAGGTGCCATGTGCCATGTGCCCAAACTATGGAAGTGGTGGGAGTGTTCGGGTCCACCAAGAGAACTCAAGTTTGTCTTGCTTGATTTCTTCCTTAGTATAAATAGTGTGATACATACACATGCATACACCCACAAATATCTAAATGTATACATATCTGGGTATATGTAAATATATAGAATGTTTAATATATTTTTTGCAATTCAAAACATATTGATGTCATTTCAACAATCTTTCAAAGACCAAAGAGAATGGGTTATTACTATTCTGGTTCCCATTAAATTGCAAAGAAGTTGGCAAATGAAGGGAAGACTCACCAAAGATCACAGAGTAAGTTTTCAGCAGAGCAGGAAGTAGGAACCAGGTTCCCTTACAGATCACACATACACCACACTCCTCTGTGTACCACCCAGGATATGCAGAGAGCCCTGCAAGCACTGTTCTCGATGTGAGAACTCACATTCCAGATGAGGCAGGGATGGAGATGCTGCTGCCATCTTTCCAATAGCTCATTCTGTCCATGAGCTATTTAAATAATCTATAAAATGCAGCTGACAAAATTAAAAAATGAGCCATGTGAAAGCAGGCCTTACTGAGAACAAATCAAATATTAAAGTGCAATGTGACATAGACTTTTAAAAAGACATTTGAATTATGAACTGCAATGCCTCTCATGCACAAGAGCTTCAGAAACTCCCTTCAGCGCTACCCAGAAGCTTCCTCGTAAATGAGAGAAACACAAGCGCCCAAGACTCACAGGCACACCAGCGCCTCTTCATGCGCCTCGCTGGGAACTCCTCACCTATTCTCTGGGGTCACCAAAAGCACTACACGAAGTTTAGGAAAAGAGAAAAACAAAACACTAGGACCTAAGAGGTGACAGGTCTGGTCTTTGCAACATTATTTCAAGGAGTAAAACTCAACTAGATGAAATCACCACTAAAATAATTCCGATCATATTTAAAGAAGACAAACATTGGGGGTGGACCAGGAGGCCTACACCTGATGTTTAGTCTGCATACTACCTGCACATGTTTTAAAAATAGGCTCCATTTTTCCCCTGCCAGGCTCTCCCACCAAGACTTCAGGACTCCCGTATTTTGAAATCTGAAAGGGAAATAGTAAGGGGCTGTCTGCCTGTGTTTGCCCCTGTAAGTCATACGTTCTCCGTTCTTACCAAACTTGGATTGTTTTCTTATTAACTTGCAGATTTCCTCTCTTCTACTTTCCTCTAATAATGTTTTTCCAAAGACCCCTACCTTGCAAGCAAGCCCCACCAATAGACAACATGGTCACATTTAGTGGTCCCCGCAATAACTGGACTAAAAACAGCCAAAGAAAGGGGTTTGGGAGAAAGGAGTTTGAGATGCTTGATCAGGGGAACTGTGTCCTCCAACCTGGAGATTCAAAAAAAAAATCACTTTTCAGGGCTAAAAGCATGATGGTCATATATGTTAATGTGGGAACCACACTTGTTCACCACTACTTTTCTTACTAAATGCATTCACAAGGGCACCTAAAACTGATGCGCTCTCAGCACACACAAAAGGACAGTCAACACTTGTCCTGCTGTTAAATAAGCACTTGAGTGGCTCGCCCTCCGAAACCCGCCATGACTCCCTCCCTATCATCCCACTCACACCAAGCCCATCCACCTAGGCCTTATCTCCCTATCCGTTCTGCTTATAGAATACTTTCTACTGCATGAACACATTATTTTCCCAACTACATTTTCTCAAATAATTAAAATTTTCTTTCTTTTTTGACAGTACAGTGATTGAGAGTCACAAAGAGAATCCAGGAGAGCCAGATGGCAAGAGTAAAGGCAAACTGAGGGTAATTCATAGGGGACTTGATTCAGTCTGCTCCTAGGAAGACTAAGTCAGTAATTAAGATGGACCTATGATGCGAGGCCTGGAAAGCAGATAACCACACAAGTCAGAGTGACGGGGGGAAACAGTGGGTTAGAAATCAGGGGGGCATCCAAGGCAGTGGGCCTTTGACCCCACTATGAGATACCTCAGAGGCAACTCCACAGGCCTGAAGTGTAGGCAGCAGGAAGCCAGGGGTATCTATCACTGCAGATGGTAAAAGACTGAGTAGGCAAAAGTAAGGCAAATACTGCTGACACTACTCCCTTTATAGTCAAAATAACCTGTCTCTGCATTTCTATTTTTCTCTATTCTTCTTCCCTTCACAGCTTGAGCCCAATGGCAAATGTCCTATTATCCTTGTATGACACCTGAAACCCTGGCTGCCAGTTAGCATGGTGATGATATAAAGATCTGTACACAGGCACATACCATAACTTACTTTGTAAAGCATTTTTCACATCTATTGTGTCATTTAATTCTTATAACAGTGTGTGACATAAACACTACTATGCACACTTAAATAAATCCAGGCTCAAAGAGACTTCTAATCTTGCACAATGCCACACAAGTGAAAGAACCTTCCTTCAAACTCAGATCTTCTGACTTGACATCCTGTGCTTTCTAGAATATAGTGTTAGTATACTTCTGATTTTCTGCATATATGTGCTGAAAATTTCATTAATTTAGACTTCACTGATGCAGAATGGGTAAAGCAATAAATAAAACATCAGCATTTGATACCCCATACTTGGAAGTCTAGGAGGTGCTATAATAAATGTTGCAAATAAAATATAGGCACAGGATGCTTAATGGGGAAGCTACTGCCCTGAAGGTGGATAAGGAGAAGGTTTGCATTTGCTTAGTCATCAGGGCCAACATCACCAACTTAGTATGTATATTCAGGTTTATAAAAAATAAATTTGCTAACTACAAATAATTTTATTCTGTTTTCATAGTTAATCAATGTTTTTTAAAATTTAAAAAATTCCTCTGAATAAGAGGTCTAATCTTAAAGTAATAGTACTGAGTCTATAGACTATCTTTTTTATTTTTAAATATATTTTATTGATTATGCTATGACAGTTTTCCCAATTTTTCCCCTTTATACCCCTCTGCCCTGCACTCCTCAACCCTCCACCACTCCCCACCTTAGTTTATATCCATGGGTTGTACATATAAGTTCTTTGAATTCTCTGTTTCCTATACCATTTTTTACTTCTCCCCCTCTATTTTAAGCCTATCAATTATGCTTCTTCTTCCCTGTACCCTTCCTCTCCTGTTCCTCCCTTTCCTCTCCCCACTGAAAACTCTTTATGTGACGTCCATTTCTCTGATTCTATTCCTGTTCTAGTTGTTTGCTTAGTTGTTGTTTTCATTGTTTTTCTTTTTTTTTAGGTTCATTTGTTGATAGTTGTGAGTTTGTTGTCATTTTACTGTTCATAGTTTTTGATCTTCAGTTTCTTAGATGAGTCCCTTTAACATTTCATATAATAATGGCTTGGTGATGATGAACTCCTTGAACTTTACCTTATCTGGGAAGCACTTTATCTGCCCTTCCATTCTAAATGATAGCTTTGCTGGATAGAGTAATCGTGGATGTAGGTCCTTGCCTTGCATGACTTGGAATACTTCTTTCCAGCCCCTTTTTGTCTATAAGATTTCTTTTGAGAAGTCAGCTGATAGTCTTATGGGAACTCCTTTGTAGGTAACCCTTTCCTTTCCTCTTGCTGTTTTTAAGATTCTCTCTTTATCTTTAATCTTGGGTAACTTAATGATGATGTGCTTTGGTGCGTTCTTCCTTGGGACCAACTTCTTTGAGACTGTCTGGGATTCCTGGACTTCCTGGAAGTCTATTTTTCTTTGCCAGATTGGGGAAGTTCTCCTTCATTATTTGTTCAAATAAGTTTTCAATTTCTTGCTCCTGTTCTTCTCCTTCTGGTACTCCTATAATTTAGATATTGGAACGTTTTAAAGTTGTCCCAGATGTTCCTAAGCATTTCTTCATTTTTTTGAATTCTTGTTTCTTCATTCTGTTCTGGTTGGATGTTTATTTCTTCCTTTTGTTTCAAATCATTGTTCTGAGTCCTGGTTTCCTTCCTGTCACTGTTGGTTCCCTGAATATTTTGCTTTATTTCACTTGGGTATCTTTTATTTGTTCTTTCATTTTTCAACCAAGCTCAATCAGTTCTGTGAGCATTTTGATTACCACAGCTTGAAACTCTCCATCAGATAGGTTGGCTATGTCCTCATCACTTAGCTCTCTCTGGAGTTTTGCTCTGTTCTTTCATTTGGGCCCTACTTCTTAGTCTCCAGGCACCTGTTAAGTTGTAAGGGGGCAGGGCCTTAGGTACTCACCAGGGCAGGGCAACCCTCCTTGCTGTGCTGTGGTTCTGCCTGTGGGGGAGGGGCCAGAGAGGAAACAATGTAGCTTGCCTGCTGGGCTCTAGCCCCACTGTCCACCAAACTCTCATCTAAGACTGGGAGTTTCTCCCACCACGGCAACCCCCACCGTAGTCAACAGTCAGCTTTGAGTCTCAGTTTTCCATTCAGTTAGCCCTGCCCACACAATCTGGCACCTTGCAGTAGCTTCTCTCAGTCCACCCATCTTACCAATATTGTTGGTCTGGTTGACTGTTTCTTTAATTCCTTGGTTGTCAGAGTTCCATGCCATTTGATTTTCTGGCACTTCTGGTTGTTCATTTATTTTAGATTGACTGTTATCCTCCTTTTGGTTGTGCGAGGAAGCAAAGGGTATCTACCTACACCTCCATTTTGGCCAGAACTCTAAATTTTCTTTTTAAATGCACACCCTTATGCTTTTGTCAAGTACCTCTACTATTTACTATATTATCCTGTAGTTCAAATTTTCTATTAATTCATATCTGTCTTTTCTTAAAGAGTTCAGAATAAAGCTGATTTTCAAATATTTGTTGAGTGCACATGTCATCAAGCTACACTCTGTCAGTGGAAGAATAAAATGCCACTTGCTTCAGACACTCTGAATCAAGCCTTGGCTTTGGAATCACATAAATGGAGATTTAAATCCTGTTCTTTGGCAACTACATTTCTTGGGCACATTGCTCACCTCTTGATTCTAAGCTGCCTCATTTGCAAATAGGAATAACCCTGAGTAAAATGCAAAACTGGTATGAGGATCAAATGAAGTCACAGATTTGGCACATTTCTTAGGTTGCAGAAGTTGCTGTAGCATATTTATTCCCCAACCATTCCACATTTACCATGACCTCTTACACACCAACCTTTATAACGGTGCTTCACTATTCAACACTCTAGTATAAAGTTAATGTTGAACATCAACTTTATTTACAATGATGATCAATTTCCCCTCCACTAACATCAAACTTATCTATTCACTGTCTCAAGATAAGTTGTTGTGCATAGCAAGTGTTCAACAAATTTTAACAACGTTTTGAGCAAATGTCTCAGAGAAATGAAGCTCACCCTTTTATGCACAAATATTCTATCTGAAAGTTTTCTAAAATGTATTACACACTTAACTACTTTGCTAAAAGAGAAGATTGAAAGAACTTTAACCTTTTCTTGACTCAGGATTATCAAGATAAACTTATTAAGACTTAGCACTGGAATGAAAAGTTATAACTCTTTGGAGCCTTTTTAAGTCAGTAGATTTGCTTACACTAAACATTTCCAGATTTATATGCTGTAATAATTCCTTTCAGATCTTCCTGTGGTCAGCAGCTTCATCTCCTGGAAGGCATGAGATACTGGGGAAGTAACAAGACAAAGTCCTTGTCAACTTCAAAGGGTTGACTAAGAATCATTCTCAGATATTTCTCTTCTGTGGCCTCCTGACACACGTTTGGTTAAAGCTTCAGGGAGGGCCCACATCTTTGTTAGTCCAAGATGGACTGAATTATCCCTAATGTCTTACTCATGTTAGGTACTCAACAAATATTTATAAAGTGAATTAATACAGTAAACAGTATGCAACCTTTGTCATTACTATTTTCTATTTGGAGACTTTGTTCTAATTCATGACTAACTAGGCCTCTTACACATTTGGAGCTATACTTTTTCATCTGCAAAATAAGAGAATTGGATTAAATAATCCCATGTGTATATACTACCTATACTTCTGGGTACGTACATATTCCACATGACAGAGTTGCAGGAAATCTGACCACCAAATAAATAAGTGAGGCCTTAGAGAACATAATGAATAGGCAAAGCATTCTTTATCATCTAATAGAACACCTGAGCAAAAAGGTATTTTCTTTATACCATGGTAATAAATATTAAAAATTAGCTCTCCGTTTTCTTTCTCTAACCCCTAATATCATATATAAAAATAGAAATGTTGACCTTGGATCAAACATATTGATCCATTCTTTCTGTGTCAAATGTTTATAATAAGTAAAAAACCTAGTATATCTCAAAAGAAGTCAACTGAGTTCAAGCAATTTCCTTAAAGAATTTTTTTTCTAAGAACTAACTCTAGTGCTTTCATTTACCCTTTGTTCCTAGCTATTCCTTCAAATATCATTTGGTTCATATATTAACTTCTCAGCTTCATTTGTGTAAATAATACTACAGTGTCATTCTTTGCCCAGAAATTTAATGTCTTTAAACTATGGTCTAACTTTCTCTATTAAAACTAAAACTTCTAAATTAAAAGAATCCATGAGTTTCACACAAAAAGATAAAAAATGCTTTCAAATACCAAGTCAAATATTTGTCAACAAGCTCACTTGGGAGGGCATTATGAGCACTGGAGGCCCGAGGCAAGGGGAACCAGGAACGCTTTCTCTTCCAGGTAGAATAGTGTTCCTTTAATTCAATTCTACACAAATTCAAAGTGTGCTTTCCTCAAACAACGTACCAAATTCTCAAGGGGATACAAAAAATGCATAGAAGATATTACCTCTGCCTTGGAGGAGATGCAGCAAGGCTGAGTGGACAAGAGCAGTGACACTGGCACAGGGCTGCCTGGAACAGAATCCTAACTTTGCCATAATCAGCTCTAAAATGTAGGCAAGTTACTCAGCCTTCTGATCCAATGTCTTTATTTGCATATAGTGATGATAACAGGAACTATCTCATAGTTCATTACAAAGATTAAATAAATCATTATTCCTAAAGTATTAAGAATAGTTCCTGGAACATAGTAAGCATTCAAGGTCAGTATCATCAACATGACTATCACAATTATCATCATGAATTTACAATCCATAATTTTAAACATTTCATTTTTTTATTTAGTAAACCTGACACCGTAACAGATTCCAGGAAATAAATGGGGAAAAACTAGAAAATGATTTTTCCAATATTTCATTACTTTTCTTGTGTCTTCCTGACAAATTCTTAACACAATTAGTCTTCAGAGACATAGATGAGTGAAGGTGTGGAGACTAAGCAAAGAAACATGAGGAAGAAGAGAGAAACGAAGAGAGGAAGAGAGGGAGCAGACAGGAAGAGCATTTCTGAGTTATCTAACGACATCAGATAGGCAGGAATTAAACTGAAGATGGAGAGAAAAGAGAACATTTGTTTCAGCCTAGCTCTCTTTTCTTTCTCTACCCAGAAAGAAAAGAGTCAAGGCTTTTCTTTTCCTTAACACTTCTGTGCTTTTCTTTACACTTTTGTTTTATAGAATACTAGATGTAGAACAGACCTTAGATACCACCTGATCCAATCCTTCTATTTTATACATGAGAAAAACTAAGGGCGAGTGAGACAAAGTCATTTGCCCCTGTAATGGCACAAACAAAATTAAAACTGGACTCCCTGTACCCCAGGTCTGTGCTTGTCTCCCTTAAGACAACAAAATGAATACATTTACCTACATGGAGTCTGGCTGGCTCTCATCTCATTTGGTAGATATATAAATTTTAATCTTGGGGAGAAAATCTTGAGAAATATTTTAACTGCATTAGCAAGAAGCTTACTGTTTTAACATGTTTTATTAACTTCATTGCCTCCTAAGCCTAAAATTAGGTAATTAGGTTTTTCTATGTTCGGGGCAGGTCCTGCCCAACCAATAACAGGACAATCACATTTCAATTAAACAGATACTCTCACCTGGGCCATACATATTCATTCATTCATTCTCTCTCTCTCTCTCTCTCTCTCTCTCTCTCATGCACGTGCGCTCTCGCACAAACACAAAATCAAGAGGCACTTATAACAAAGTCTGAGCCCATTCTTGTTCTCTTCTGCCCTGTGTTTAGAAGGATATCTCAAATATTACCAGACAAGCCTCTCCTAAACTAAGACTTCGGATAACGTAACTTCCAAAAAGCAACAAGTTTCTTGCTACTGCTCCATATACTATTTCTAATTCAACGATGAAAAGCAGCCTAATCACTACATTCATCAAGCTTTCATATCTGGTTTCTGGCATCCTCTGTATGCTTTGCCCAACCCAGGTCAGTAGTCTCTTAAATGCTCCCTGATTCCCAGCTTTCATTTCCATAATGGAAGACTGAGGCCCTGAAATAAGAATCTTTTGATACCTTTTATTTTTTAAATCCTCACCCAAGGACATGCTTACCAATTTTTAGAGAGAGGGGAAGGGGGGGAGAGAAACATCAATTGGTTGCCTCTCGAACGTGACCCAACCTGTGACCAAATCCACAACCCAGGCATGTGCCCTGATAGGGAATCAAACCAGCGACCTCCAGTTTATAGAACAATGCTCCAACAACTGAGCCACTGACCAGGACAGAATCTTTTAATATATTTAATAATATACTTTAAAATGGACATTGTAAGTATGTTTTTCTGTTTTTGTTATATCTCAGATCCTTAAGTATAAATATCTAACTAAAAAAATATTCTGAAACATGAAAAATCTCCTGGTTTGCTTATACTCTTCCCCTTCCCTTTCCCTAGTATCAGGGTAAAATCTTGTCTTTCATTTGCTTCACCATGTGGGGTTTCAAAGGTATGATCTCACTGTGATTAAGGGAAAGATTTTGGCAGTCTCCTCACAGTTGTTTAGACTATAGGAACATCTGAATCTGGGCCACTAAAAATAACTCAGCTCTGTGGTCTAAATAGGTGTTTACTTTTAGTAGACTAGACATGCTTAAAGCTGATATATTAGAACTGTGTTTGGTATTACTTACATGGATCTATATTATAACTATGTGTTTTGTTTTTCTTTTTCTCTCTATCTTTCCTTCAGAGTAGATATAGTCTGGCCACTATTGGTGCTGGCAGTTGTGATTGCCATTTTCACTGATATGAAACTGAATAATTGGAAAACCAGAACCCAACATTATAAAAACAATTGCAAAATCAAATACTCAAGCTCAGAAGGAGTTGAGCCAAGATTTGAAAGTTTCTTAGACAGGAGTAAAAATGTTGCTGCATCCTCCTACCCTGCATGCCAGCTAGCAGTGGCAGATCCGTCTCTCCAGATGCTTCTCACACAAATACTGGTACTATGAACATAGCAGTAGCTGAGATTCTGAGGGAGCCACTTAGATTTAAGCCATTTTCAAAATCCTGTTAAAAAGTGAAATTAGAAGTCTGGCAGCTGAAAGGACATTTTACATGTTCTGCTCTTAGGGCCTGTGGAACAGCACTTATATAATGATGAGTCATCACACTCATAAAACAAACTTTGTTTTGTTTTTTACTTTTTTATTTTTGTTCAACTATAGTTATCTTCATTTTCACCCTACCACTCCCCCCACCCCAGCCATCCCCACCTCCCACTCCTACTTGGTTTTGTCCATGCGTCCATTATAGTTGTTCCTGAAAACCCTTTCCCCTTTTCCCCCATTATCCCTTCCCATCTTCCCACTGGTTACTGTCATTTTGTTCTTAATTTCAATGTCTCTGGTTATATTTTGCTTGTTTGTTTGTTTTGTTGATTAGGTTCCACTTAAAGGTGAGATCATATGGAATCTGTCTTTCACCGCCTGGCTTATTTCACTTAGCATAATGCTCTCCAGTTCCATGCATGCTGTTGAAAAGGGTAGGAGATCCTTCTTTCTTTCTGCTGTGTAGTATTCCATTGTGCAAATGTACCATAGTTTTTTGATCCATTCATTTACTGATGGGCACTTAGGCTGTTTCAGGCACTTGGCTATTGTAAATTGTGCTACTATGAACATTAGGGTACACAGGTTCTTTTGGATTGGTGTTTCAGGGCTCTTAGGATATAATCCCAGCAAGGGAATTGCTGGGTCAAAAGACAGTTCCATTTTTAGTTTTCTGATGAAATTCCATACTGTGTTCCATACTGTCTGCACCAGTCTGCATTCCCACCAGCAGTGCACTAGTTTTTAATATAACAGAAGAGAATCATTATCTCATAAAACAAACAACTTCAAAGGAAGAATGTGGCACATCATGTCTAATAGGTACCTCATCCTTCATCTTTGGAATTATCAGCCAAAACATGACAAATTAGACCAAGGGCAGTGGCAGATAACTGCAGAGAAACTCTCTTCTGGATGGCTGGATGTGCATACCTTTGAGATTCCTGCAATTGTCTAGCAAAGCGAGGTTGGGGGTAGTCCTGCAAGGTATGACAAACTTTCAGATCCTCTCTGCCCTCAGTGCAAGCTTTTCAATGGCCTTTTAATAATCTACGGGATGAGAGTCAGGGGTTGGGGGAAGAGGAGTAGCTCTCAGAAAAGACTGCAGGTGTCCCCTCAGATACAGAAAGCATCTGGAAAGACTGAACTGCCACTGCTAGCTGACATGCAGGGTAAAAGGATGCAGCAGTGTCTTTTTGTTGTTGTTGTTGTTTTTTGTTTGTTTGTTTTGCTTCCACAGAAACTTTTAAATCTTGATTCAATTCTTCCAGAGCTCAAGGGTTTGATTTTTGCAATTGTTTTTGTGATGCTGGGTTCCACTCAGTTGGACTTCAGCTGGTGGTGGGAAGTGAGGACCTAGTGTCTCTGATTCCTGAATCTCTCCAGAGCTCACTACACTCATTCGATGGCTACTTTGTGAGTCAGGCATAACCTTTCTTAATTAAATGAAAGCAGATGTGTCAAATACAGTAGAATCAGGCAAAATGACAGTAAGACTTAAAAGTACACCTATTCAGATGAGATTCTGTGATGGTTTCTCTCTGTTCCAGGATGAAGTAGCCACAGATCCATCTCCAAAGATCATTTATAAAACCAACCAGGCTCTACCCCTGACCCTCATTTACTACTTTACCTTCTCTTTAATATGACATCGAAGTAACTGTATGAATGAAACCAACAAAGAGTTAAAAAGGAAACATGCCCTCTTGAAATACATTCCAGGGGCTACCAGGCAGGGATATATGTTTCTTCTATGATGTGCTTGAATGTTTCAATCACATTATTTCAATCCTTCTCCTAGAAGAAATGGTTATTTCATTGCCTCTAGTGACAAATTATGTATTAGGTGCCTACTCTGTGTTAAGCACTGACCACATGTCAGGAAGAACACAAAGGAAAGAGAACTCATCCTGCCCCCACAGAGACTCTGCTCTAGGCTAATGAAGATGAACATGTCTGTGCAAGAAGCAACTCACCTGTCAAAACCTGACCTTTTTCAAGGTCTACCTCAAATAGAACCTGTTCTATAAGGCTGATGTCCTAACCAGAAAAAAAAAAAAAAACACATTCCTCACTTGAGTCCCTGTCTTTCCTATTTTGTATTTTTTTTTTTATTTTTTAAGACTTTATTTATTTATTTTTAGAGAGAGGAGAAGGGAAGGAGAAAGAGAGGGGAAGAAACATCAATATGTGGTTGCCTCTTGCACACCTACTACTGAGGACATGGCCTTCAAGCCAGGCATGTGCCCTGACTGGGAATTGAACCCGTGACCCTTTGGTTCACAGGCTGGCCTTCAATCCACTGAGCCACACCAGCCAGGGCCTATTTTGTATTTTAGCCATTTATGTAAGTCATTTACTGCCCCTTTAAACTTTTTGAACAATTATATTTCAATGACTTGGAGGAGAAAAATAAATCAGTAGATGTCAAGTTCTTGACTGTGTAGTAGAGACAAATATCTCAGTTATTGAGGGACCAGAATGGTCAGGAAAGACTTTATCCAGCTATTCTTGATGGAATACCAGTGTTGAATTGTCAAAGGAAAGTATAAGGACAGAAATAAGTAAAAGTCTGATGTCTAAGGATGTCTCCTAACACAGATATTTAAAATGTGGTAGGTTCTGATGATCCTCTGAGTGGCCATAAAGGGTGGTCAAAAGCCATTTTGAAATCTATCAAACCAATGGTAGAACTCCTTAACCACACCAGTGATACTAATGACTAGGGGATAATAATACCATTGTTTTTGAAGCTCTGTAACTCCTCCAAGGACTATCACCCTATAGAGAATAGATAATCTTCAGAAACAACTGAATTCTCATGCTTGTATTTACCACAATGAATAATGTGGCCTCTTTGGAAAGAAGGCTTATGCACAGTAACTACAGCCAATCACAGAGAGTAACAAGCTACGTCTTTTTTATGGGCATTTCAGAACAATATTTCCCCTAGATAATTACAAATGGGAATACATATATTGTATCAGCGAGGCCAAAAAATTTCAGTCATAGCTAAATAGAATCACTATTGACATTTGAGCTTTGCAGTGGATTTCACACAAATAGTGTTTAGAATGTTTCTTTAGAGTTGACAGTTTTTTGGAAATTATTATTTTAAGCATTTACTTTCTTTTTGGCCTCATTGTGTAAATCATGCTACTATTCCTCTACTTCCCAGGATCCCCAAGGTCATTCTCTATGGTATTTGCTTTAAATACAAGTTGGTGCCAAAGATTCTGCCTCAGCTTTCAAACACACAGATGATACTTTCCCACACTGGGTCTCTTCATATTTCCCTACATTCAAATCTAGTCAATCTGCATTTTCTGCTAAAAGTTTCATTGCCAGTCACTGCAATCTACCTCTTACATAGTTTCCTTCCATTCCCCTGGGTAGGCTACTGCCTGGAAGGCAGCAGAGAGGAGGAGCTTGTTGATGCTAACGAGGCCTCAGTGAAGGAGTGGTAGCTAAAGGGCTGAGCTGGCGTTTCTCTTGGCAGTGCAGGTGAGTGCAAGACTAAGGACACAGCTGAGAGTCATTTGGGCACCTCCCTGTTAGTCTGAAGCAGGTATTCCAACACCTGAGCGGTGACCTGTTAATGACTTACATAATAAAGAAATGAGTCAGTGCATTAGGCAGTTCAAACCTAAGCTATGTAAAGCCTTACCTCAAAAGACAATTCAGGAAGAGAAGTATTGAATGATGACATTTTTTCTTCTTTAAGTTGCTGCTGGTAGAACAAAGGTTAATAAATTATATGCATCTATATTCTTCTACCATTTCCATCTTTCCAGACTTTTAGATGACTGTGAGCTCCACTTTGAGCTCAGCTAGGGTTCTTTCCCGTGCATTCTGGGGAATGACAGCACCTTGGCCTGAAGAAAGGCGTACTGATTCTTGTAAGATTAGCTCTTACAGGAAACTTGCCACAGGCTTTTAGAAGAACCAGGGATGGGGTAGGAGGCAGGAACTACCACATGGCTTTTAAAAACTGAGAAATCACCTGACATAAATGAAGTTTCAGCCAATATATATCGACCAAGGAGTCAAAAGCCAACTCATGTATGAGACCTGAGGGTCATCTTTCAGCAGGCTCTTGACACAGTCATGGTTAGAAAGATGAAGGGAAAGTGTCTGACATTCTAAAGAGAGAAGAAACAACAGGCAAGCCTTAGAATTTTTAGATAACAAAAGAATTTTTAGATAACCTAATAACAAAAGATAACCTTAAGGACCTTATATATCTTATTTAATCCTCACAATCTTTTAAGGTAGAGACTTATATTAATTATCTCTATTTAAGGGGAGAAAACTGTGGCTTGCGGAGCTTAAGTAAATCATCTAAGTCTCCCCAGTTAATAAGTGTCAGAGATGGGATTTGAATATATGTCATCAACTACTTGCACTAGCAATAGCCAATGAGATTTTTTTTTTAAATCAAGATTAGTTTATTTCCAAAAAATTTTAGAGATTGAAGGAAAGGGGTGAGCAAGAAAAACAAGAATTTCTTTTTAAAAAAGCAGATTAAGAAGAATAAAAAGAAAAAATCCTGAGGGAAAACAGAATTTTTCCAACCTATTGTCACTTCATTTCTGCATTATCTGGCTTAAGGAGGCAAAAGGAGATTCTAATATCAAACCATACGTATGTTTGCCTACAAAGACTGGGGCTTGTTTTTAGCCAAGTGAATCATCTATTTTAAAAAGTCTCCCATGTAGACTCAAACCTCACTCATGTGGTATAACGCTTATTTAAGTGTGATTTGTCCCCATTTGTCTATTTCCCGTGGTCAACGCCCAGGAACCGAGCTTTCCTACTGTGTCCCTCCTTAGGGAGCAGGCGAGGGCTGGTGAGAGCATGGGAGCAGCATCTGCCTTCTCGCCTATGACTCAGTTGTACATGGCAAAGAAATGCTGCTATTACTAGTGCTGCAGCAATGCATCAATTATTCAATCTGGCAAGCAAATGCAAGAGGAAAACAGCACATTATATCCATCCCAACCCCCAAAGTAGCAAAGGCAGCAAAGAAAAACTACTCAGGCAAAACCAAACCACAAGAGAGGTGACTTTACCCACTTCCCTCACTCATACAAAAAATAATAATACATTTCCACTTTCACCTCCCCAGAATCAGGTAAAAAAAAAAAAAGAATCTGCTTCTTTCTCTGTCCTCTCATGATACATTATACAAATTGCTAAATGAGGCAAGTCTGGGCCTCAGCTGTTTTATTCTAAGGGCAATAGAAAGCCACTGAAGGATTTTAACCAAGGTGATGATAGTTAAACCTGAGTTTCAGGAGAGACACTTGGGCTGTAGGTGAAGACATATAGATGTGGGAGTTGAATTATTAGAGTAGGCTAAGTGTAGCAGTAAACAGATCTTCAAAAGTTTCCTTTAGCAAGATTACTTTGGCTGCCATATGGGGAATGGACTATAAGACTAGATCATAGAAACCACTTAGGATGCTATTTCTGTATTCCAGATGAGGACAGTAATGGTGACAGTGGAGACGGTAAGAATTGGGCGGGTTCAAGAGAATATTAAGAGGATAGAATTAACAGTTTGGCAATGAACTAGATCAGAAGTTAGCAAACATTTTCTATAAAGAGCCAGAAAGGAAAAGTTTAGGCTTTGTCAGCCATACAGTCCCTATCACAAATACCCAACCCCAAAGTTCTAGTGAGAAAGTAGACACAGAAAATATGCAAGGAAGTGAGTGTGCCTGTGTTTCAATAAGCATTTATGTACAATAAACAGGTCAACAGGACAAATTTAGCCAGGAACGGAGATTTTTCTGATGCCTGAACTAAATAAGGGAGGTAGCAATGAGGGCAGTCAAAAATGGCTCCCAACTGTGTCTTAGGCACTGGAGAAGGAGCAGGGGCAGGGAGAGGGAGGTGGCAGTCAGTTTTTAGACATGTTGAGTTTAAGATATCTGAAAGACATGACCCAAAGTACATCTAATAAGTACAGAGATATTTCGATCTTGGTTTCAGGAAAAAGACCAGACTCTAGGTAAAGAAACACAGACTTGTGAGTTGTCTTAGTTAGGGTAGACTAGACTCTATTAGCAGAACACCAAAACTGTGTGCCTCTGTAATAAGTTTAATTTCGTTCCCACGTGGTGATGCAAGGAACTCAGACAGTGGTGGCACGACAGTCTTTCCTGGAGCCCGACTGATAGCAGCACCCTTGTCCCTCAGCCAAAAGAAGAAAACTTCAGAGAGTAGCACTTGGAGGAGATTCTTAGAGCCAGGTCAAGAAAAGGCACACATCATGTCTAGTTACATTCCCTGCAAAGATCTTACTCACATGGCCACCTAACTGCATGAGATGCTGGGAAACACAGTACAGCTTTGCATCTAGAATAAGAGTCAAGTGGATTTTGATGGACACCTACCAGGATCTATCTGCAGATCCAAAATATATCCATAGGCCAGGAAGGAGGGAGAATGAATAAAAGTGACTCAGGCAACTGAGAAGAGTGAGGCCAGGTTCAGAGCTCGGAAGAACACCAGTGCTAGGACACGAAATGAGAAGAGATGAGATGCAGCAAAGAGGAATGACAAAATGAAAATGAAACTGGGAGACTGTGTTAGATATTTAAATGAACGTATGTAGAAATGAGTACAAATTTAGTGATTTAGAATTCAACCCATCTCTGACAAGCTGACCTCAATATTTAGATTAAAAAATCAGCCAAATTGCCTTTAAGGAAAAATGGTAAAAAATCTACTCCTTAAAAAAGCCAGATTTATATTACCATTCACATGGACTGTTTTAGGGCTATGTACTATAATATCCATTTTTTCCATTCGTTTTTGTGTCCATAAATCAACCTATATAGGTAAAATGTATATTCTGCATCAAAAAAGTTGTGATATCTTATATACATATAACCATATTAATATAAACATGAATAATATATACCTGTCTACATATACACACACTCAGCACTCACCAGACTCAGTACCACAATGCATTTGTTTTTCAATTCCAACTTTTGCAATTCTCCACCCCAATAACATTTTAAGCATTGATACATTATTACAAAATACAACAGAGCCTATAGCTTAAACAAACAAAAAAAAATGCAGACCAGAACACCCATGCCCATTCCTCAGCAAATCTGACCCCAGAGGACTTTAGCTAGGAAAAGAACATGACATCTTGCAGGGCTGTGTCTACCAATCTACCCTTTTCGCTTTTTTTAGAATGTCAAGTCTTTGGTTCAGGGAAAGGGATTATGGGGTTTTCTCTCTAGAACACTCTTTTTCACAGAAGAACAACCAGCCTTGCTTATAAAACAGTTTTTTAAAAAAGACAAGCAGATTTTTAAATAATAACCTTTCCAGGAGGTACACAGATGATAAAGAAAATACAATCAGTAACCTCTTCTACTTTCCCAGCATAAATTATTAGTATGCTCAACTTTACCCAGAGGCTATTTATAAGTCTACCCTCCAACATGGTGGTGTTCAATAAATATAAATTGAGGATGGTGACAAATGCTACCAATTCTATTTTTCTACTTAATGACACTCAGTTGGTGGTTCAATAGCACAAATCATATGCATTTTATTCTTCCTATACTGATGTTCATATTGTAACTCATACCAGGTGAGAATCTAACTATTAGAAATAGCCTTCCAATTAGCAAAATTATTCATTTGAGAGAGATGAGTCAATGTGTATAAGCAAAGAAAAACTTTGCAAGTGGCATTTCTCTCCTGTTTTCTGTGATGAGCTTTTCTGTCAGCTGCAACAAGTCTTTCTTATTGCTCTTTTATTGGGTCATCATTATTCAGAGTCTACTAGTTTCAAATATCATCTGCAAAGCATATCTAAAAATTTAGCTGCTGATGCAGATAATGTATGAAACTTAGAAATAGCAATTTGTTTCCCACTGGCTATGTTAAATATGTAGTTTAAAAAAAATTCTGGACTCCGTCAGCTAGTCCAAGGGAGAACTGTAGGAGAAAGGCAGAAGTTCACCAACATGATAAGGATGTAGCCTGTGAAGAGTTACAGACATGTATTCAAAAAGAATATATGAATATAAAGGTCACAATTTGAACACTCTAACACTTTCAAATGGCATCTGGGCTAAAGGCCATCAGTTCTGTTTGGTCAGATACTTCCCTCAACCCTGTCATTCTCCTAAGCCACCAAGTTTACTCTGCTATCTCCTCTTCACAAGACAGACTTGTCTCCCCTACATCTTGAGGCCATTCACCAGTGCTTGGAAACCTGGAACCACCCTTCATGCTTCCAGATGCATCATCCACAATTGCTCATAAGAAAACACCAAAACAAGCCTCTCATTTGCCCCCTTCTCTCTCTCTACCATCTCTGCCTTGGTTCAGGCCCCTGTGACCTTTATCCGGACTACTACAGAAACTTCGGTTGATTTCCTTGCTATTTTCCAGTAGAAACTTGCCACAAGCTACTTTCTCTAGAATGGGCCATATACATGAAAACAATAAAAAATCTATCTAAAACACAAATTAGACAGTGCTGGGTCTCTGCTTAAAACACTGTAACATTATACACCATCTGAAAATAAACCTATTTTTTTTACAAGAAAGAACCCCAAACATTAGTACCTGACCATGTCTATGACCTGATTTCTCATGACATTTGCCTCATATTTCATAACACACACATACACACAGCTAGTTAGTTCTTACCTCTGACAGCATTCATGCTAATGTCTCTGCCTAGAAGCGCTTCTGCATAACTTCACCTGGCCCTCACTTGACTTACTCCTACTACATCTTTACGGTCATTGAAGGGTCACCTCATGTAGTCTTAGGAATCATTCTCAATGCTCTTCAAAAACTCTACCTAACTCTGTGAGGGAAAGCTAACACTGCTTATGACTATATTTTTGTATCTCTGACTTAGAAGCATGGTAATAGATCTGAAGAATAGAGAAGAGGAACGCAATTAGATCTAAAGACCCATGGGAACTTTGCATATGATGAAAGTGGGAAAGCAATGTACTCTAAAATTACGATGCTGGGGTAGTAAATTAAGCATGTAGAAATAATAATTTGAGGTCCTTAATTTACCTAATTTAATTCTAGATAAATTAAATATTTTCAAAACCACAGAAAAACTAGAAAATTTAAAGGATAATTTCCATAATCCAAATGAAGAAGGTTTTGCCTAGTGAAATCGAAGTAGTAATAAAAAACCTCCTAACAAACAAAAGCCCACAACTGGATAGCTTCACAGGTGAATTTTACCAAACATTCTGAGAAGAACTAACACCTCTCTTTCTCAAACTATTTCATAAAATTCAAGGAGGGGAGGCTCCCAAACTCATTTCACAAAGCCACCATTATCCTAATTCCAAAACCATATAAAAGGCACCACAAAAAAAAAGTATAGGCCAATATCCCTGATGAACACAGATGCTAAAATACTCAACAAAATATTGCCAAACTGCATACAGCAATACAGCAAAAAAATCATACACCATGATCAAGCTGAATCTATTCTGGGAATGCAAGGTTGGTACATATTCAATAGTCAATTACCATATTCAATAAATATGATTAACCACATAAACAAAATGAAGGATAAAAACCACATCATCATATCAATAAAAGCAGAACAAGCATTTGACAAAATCCAGCACCCATTTATGATAAAACCTCTCAGCAAAGTGGGAATAGAGGAAACATACTTAAACATAATAAAGACTATATATGACAAACCCACTGCCAGCATCATACTCAATGGGCAAAAACTACAAGCATTCCCCTTAAGATTGGGAGCAAGACAAGGATGTCTGCTTCTACCTCTCTTGTTCAACATAATACTGGAAGTCCTAGCCACAGCAATCAGATTAGAAGAAGAAATAAAAGGCATCCAGATAGAAAAGGAAGTGGTAAAACTTCTTTATTTGCATATGACATGATACTGTACACAGAGAACCCCAAATATTCCACCAAGAAAATATTAGAACTTATAGATGAATTCAGCAAAGTAGCAGGATACAAAATTAATATCCAGAAATAAGTTGCATTTTTAAATGCCAATAATGAATGAACAAAAAAGGAAATTAAGAAAACAATCCCATTTACGATTGCCTCAAAAAGAGTAAAATAAACCTTAGGATGCAAGAGACTTGTACACAGAAAATTATAAGACTATGAAGAAAGAAATTGAAGAAGATACAAATAAATGGAAGCACATAACGTGTTCATGGATAGGAAGAATGAAAATGTCCATACTACCCAAAGCAATCTATAGATTTAATGCAATTTCTATCAAGATTCCAATGATATTTTTCACAGAACCAGAAAAAATATTTTAAAAATTTATATGGAACCACAAAAGGCCCCACATAGCAACAGTGATCCTGAGAAAGAGGAACAAAGTTGGAGGAATCACACTACCTAATGTCAAACTATACTACAAGGCCACAGTAATCAAAACAGCCTGATACTGGCATAAAAACAGACAGACAGACCAATGGAACAGAACAGAGAGCCCAGAAATAAACCCACACCTTTACAGCCAGTTAATATTCGACAGAGGAAGCAAGTACATGCAATGGGCTGAAGATAGTTTATTCAATAAATGGTGTTGGAAAACTTGGACAGATACATGCAGAAAAATGAAACTAGACCACTTTCTTACAACACACACAATAATAAATCAAAATGGATCAAAGACTTAAATGTTAGACCCCAAACCATGAAAATCCTAGAAGGAAACATAGGCAGCAAAATCTCAGACATTACTCATAGCAATTTTTTATTGGCTGTATCTCCTCAGGCAATGGAAACAAAAGAAAAAATAAACAAATAGGACTACATCAAACTTAAAAGTTTTTTGTACACTTTTATAATTAAAATATTATGAACAATATAACTATTCCCATTGTTTAAAAGAATGAATAAAATGGACAAAGACTACAAAAATATGTTCATATAAATGGATTTAGAGAGCAGGGACACATGTCTAAAAGAGCTTCCATTTTAACTAAATTATACTGACCACAAAAGAGAAACATAAAGTTCATTCTCTCCAGGTTTTCCAAACCCAGTTAACAAAGTACCATAAGACCACTTAAACCAATGCCTGAAAAATTAACACTATAAATTTACTATTTTGAATCCTCATCATACACAAGACAGTAATGTAGCTATCCTGGTTCTTATGAGCATAAAATAAGGATGAACTGTTCATTTTAATAATAGAATAGAAATAATTTTTCCCTTCCTCTCTCTGTTTGCCTATTTTTAGTCAGAAAACAAAAAAAGCTGGAGACCTTCCAGCTCTAAAGACAAAGCCATGAACAGGTTACCAGTACATGTTACAAGTCTATACATATGTTCTTTTTTGGTCTATGATTAGCTAATTGTAGTTTTCATAAAAACAGATGGGTATCAGATTATGGTTAGAAAAATGCCACAAATAAAATGTCAACTAAGTTTTAAATTCAACAGATTATATTACTCAAAATCAGTTTAAGTCCATCATTTTAAAGTTGGACTTTTCAACCATGGGAGTGGGGAAACTAGGACGTTGTGACTGGTCTTCCCATAAACAAAAGTAAAAGTTACTTACCCTGACCTTTTAATGTTTACCTTAGAGCTGGGTAATCCGATATAAACTGTCACCCTATGGATATGTTTAATCAACTTTATTCCCTTTGCTAATTGAGAAATAGAGCTGTTAATGTCAAGAAACATTTGAAAAATGAACCAAGATTGCTCAATACAGCAAGTTCCTTATAAAAGTCAGAACTTCCATATGGCAAAATCATGGAAATTAGGCTTGGGTCGGTGGGGGGTTGGGGAGGAACACTAAGAAAGGATGACTTGTTATTGAGCTAGCCTGTGCCAGAACAAACTCAGTCTTAACAACACCGAAGCTAGGATTTTAATTTTTTTTTACAATTTCTTATGTTCAAAAATAAATCCATCCGCCCTTAAAAAAATTTGTTCCATCACCTTCCTCCAAAGTTCCTCTTCTGCTGAGTTTGTGTCTTTTTAGCCGGTAGGAGTTCTGGCTGGCTTAAAAGCCACTTTACCAGGACGCTCATTTACCTACTGAACTTATTCACACAAGCCAGTCCTTCCCTTTTTTTAAACTCTCCATTCATTTTCTTTTATTTTCCTTTAACACTGACCACAGTCAGGTAAATGAGTTTCTCTTCAACTGTGTAAAGAGGGGAAAATATATTCCTTTGAGTGACACTTCAAAATGGCTTCCATCTTTACACCAGTAAAGATGGAAGTAGAGATTCAGCGGAATGTGCATAATTTCAATGTATTGATGTTGGAGAAGATACTGTGAAAATATTAGCTAACTGCACTTTCTCCTGTTCCAAGATAAGACCCACTGCCACCATTATTCACTGGCTCCTTTCTTTCATGAAACCCAAATATTTTCCCTCCTCTTTGAGACAGTCCTCACCAATGAACATTCCCCTCTTGTAATAGCTTAAGTAAAATCCTCCCCTGAATTTTATGTGTGTTTTGTCTTTCACGAGGTGCATTTAAGAAATTAAAGTATCCCCAAAGCATAAGTAACAATTACTCTCTGCTCACAGAGATGAGCAACCACCGCTCTGTTTCTAGCGAGGATAGAAAACACAGGAACAGTGAGGAGAGCCCAAGCACTGCTAGCACACACATCTACAGCACCCTCTAAGGCAGGCAGGCAATAGGACTTTATCCTGATCAAGTTCAGACTTCAAACTAATTCAGTAATCAGGCTTCATATAGTGATATGTTCTAAATATATATCCAATAGGAGATGCATGCTCTTCTGAGGAGGAAACAAAATTAGTGGAATAAGTATGCTTTTAGAAGAATGGATACTTACTCTATCCCCACCAAACCCTGCAGGATGCTAAGTAGAATCACTTTTTCCTCTGAGCCTTGGTTTCCTCATCTACACAAGTCCTTTAACTAGCCTAACCAGTCAAAGAGCCCACCTTGGTTCAATGAAACATTTTGACCCTTTCTCCTTTTACCTTTAAATTCTTTAATCTTTTGTTTTTATTTTTAATAACTTTATTGACATAAAATTCAGATACCATAAAACTTCACCCTTTTAAGGTGCACAATTCAGTAAATGTCATATATTGACAGAGTGGTGCAACTATCACCATTATCTAGTTCCAGAGATTTTTATCATCCCAGAAAGAAACACCATACCGATTGGAAGTCACTCTCTATCCCTTCTGTCACAATCCCTGGCAATCGCTAAATGTACTTTGTTTCTATGCACTTGCCTATTATAGACATTTCATAGAGATTGAATCAGTAAGTGTACTTTGTGACTGGTTTCTTTGAGTTGGCATAAGTTCTTCAAGGTTCATCCTTGTAGCATGTGCCAGAACTTCATTCCTTCTCACAGCTAAATAAAATTCCATGTATGAATACCCAACCTTTTGTTTATCCATTCATCAGTTGATGGACTTTAGGGGGTTTCCACCTTTTAGCTACTATGAATAATGTTGTTATGAACATTTGTATACCGGTATTTGTGTGAACATATATTTTCAGTCTCTTGAGTATACACCTAAGAGAAGTATTGGTTCCTATGGTTTCTCTATATTTACAGTTTTTGAGAAACCACCAAACTGTTTTCCATTGTGGTTATAGCATTTCTTTGCTTTTTGATTTCTTTTGGTTCCTTCTGTCTCTGCTTTCTGGTTGTCTGGGCTAAGCTATGAAAATAATTAGGGTGACTATAAAGATTTTCACACAAAATAGAAATTTTTATCCATTATGGGTGGATACAAACACAAGGCAGTCCATGTGACTTGGGGGCCACAAAACATGGCACTACATGGCATTCAGAAAAGTACCATCTCACTCTCGACACCTGGCCTAGGGGAGGGAGACAGGCTGATTTGGGGCTGCATCAGCTACTGAAGATGAAGCTTTTGTGGTACTTTATGCCCTGTTTAGGAAAGGATCATAAACCCAATACCACTGGGCCTGCAGATGCTCACGGTCACTCCAGAACCAGGGTTGAGGAGGAAAGGGTAGAGCCATAAAGAACATCCACATTTGACAAGGCAAAGAAGGAAGAGGAAGGAAAAGGATGTGGCAGAGAAAACATTCAAACAACACTGTGCACATTAACAGAAAATTAGGGCAAAGGAGGAGAGAAGCAGATCAGGAAGTTAAAGGAAGAGAGGACTCAAGAAATGAGTGGGTCACCAGGGAACCTTTTGATATCACTGGTTTTCGCTCAAATTTTCAGTTGAGTGTATCCAGCAGTGAGTTATGTTTACAAATAATGCTTCATTAGCCCATTTTACAAAGCCCCTTTTTTTGTTTGTGGTAAACAATATATGAGTGGCAATGCCTACATAAATAGCATTTGGTAATTTTGGTAAACTTGTCAAATCTTGACCTGGAAGCTATCTTCAAAGCAAAGCAAATATCAACAATATAAAATTGGAAATATAGACCTCCAAAAGCCTTAAATGCTATAGTAACCAGCAAAATATCAGAAATTCTGCAGAATACCAAGTTACGACATAAATAACAAAATGTAAAACTCAGCAGTTATACAGTGGCTGCACCAGTCTGAATTCCCACCAACGGTTCACGAGGGTTCCCTTTTCTCTACAACCTCACCAATATTACTTATTTGTTGATTTATGATGGCCATTCTGACTGTTGTGAAGTGATATCACATTGTGGCTTTAATTTGCATCTCTCTGATGGCTAGTGATGTTGAGCATCCTTTCGCATGTCTCTGGGCCCTCTGTATGTCCTCCTTGGAAAATTGTCTGTTCAGGTCCTTAGCCCATTTGTTAATTGGGTTGTTTGTCTTCCTGGAGTGGAGTTGTGTAAGTTCTTTATGTATTTTGGAGATCAAATCCTTGTCCGAGGTGTCATTGGCAAATATATTTTTCCATACAGCTGGTTCCCTTTTCATTTTGCTGATGTCTTCTTTAGCCATGCAGAAGCTTTTTAATTTGATGAGGTCCCATTTGTTTATCCTTTCCTTTATGTCCCTTGATCTAGGGGGCATATCAGTGAAAATATTGCTGCAAGGAAAAGCCACTAGAAAACAGTATGGAATTTCCTCAGAAAACTAAAAATAGAACTGCCTTTTCACCCAGCAATTCCACTGCTAGGATTATACCCTAAGAATCCTGAAACACCAATTCTAAAGAACCTATGCACCCCAATGTTCATAGCAGCACAATGTACAATAGCCAAGGGTTGGAAGCAATCTAGGTGCCCATCAGTAAATGAATGGACCAAAAAACTGTGGTACATTTACACAATGGAATTCTATGCAACAGAAAGAAAGGAGCTCCTACCCTTTACAACAGCATGGATGGAACTGGAGAGCATTATGCTAAGTGAAATAAGCCAGACGGTGAAAGACAAATACCATATGATCTCAGGTATAAGTGGAACCTAATCAACAAAACAAACAAGCAAGCAAAATATAACCAAAGACGTGGAAATAAAGAACAAACTGACAGTAACCAGAGGGGAGCAGGGAGGGCGATAACAAGGCAAAGAAAGGGAAGGATTGTCAAGGAACATTTGTAAAGAATCTACGGGCAAAGCCAAAGTGGGGAAGGATTGAGGGTGGGAGGTGGGTTGGATGGGATGGAAGAAAGTGCTGGCGGGAAAATGGAGAGACAACTGTACTTGAAGAACAATAAAATAATGCAAAAAAAAACCCAAAACCCAAATACCCTCAGTGGTTATAAAACAGATTACTAACTAAAATTTAAACGAACTATATTATAATGAGGCATCTTTTAAAAATTTAAAATATTACAATTTTAATACAAATAAAAACTCACAAAAATAAGTAGTTGTTTTTTCATTTTATTTTATCAAGGCTAAATATAAAACCCAAACCTTCTTAACAAAAAGATAAAAAAGAGAAAATTTCAATCAATACTGTACTTTTTGCAAAATTATAACAGGCTGAAAATGGCAAGTAGAACATGTCAACTCTTGTGCACACTTCAGTAAGGATATATTTACTTCAAACAGAATGTCTTCCAATAATCCCACTCTATAGGGAACATGAGTCACATATACTGAGACACTCTCCTCACAGTTTTAACCTTTCAGGTAAAAATTCACAGCTTCCAGCCCATACACCAGTAAAGAGGCCTGTGAGAAACAACTCCAGAGTTTTAAAAAGCAAGAATTACTTTGGCACTTTGAGGCCTGATATCAACATTTTTAGATGCAGAAGAAAAGACCTCATCTCAGTTGATTACTGCCTTATAACTTGTGAAGCAACTGCATAATGACTTATTCTAGAACCTGTACACAGAATGGGGCAAGTACCACAAACCTTGTAAAGGACTAAAAAAAAGTCCCAGGGATAAAAACTCAACATGGTGGCTCAGGTCCTCCATGTAAAATCTCATGGAAAAGTTTGGTGGTCCCTAGTATCACATGTGGGTGGGCATCAGTGTCAAGATGAGTTGATGGAAGAATGCAACTTATGGAATGGTCGACAAACAAACAAATCCCTTCATGTTTATACGGTGGATTCTGGTTCACAGTCTTGATTTGGGGTTCTACAAGGGAACACACACACTCCATGCTGCAAGGGAGGGGAAAGAAGCAGAGATTTCTTTTCTCCTTCTCAAATGGAGAAAGTGCTCAAGAACAATACCAACTGCTTCCCTTTTCATTTTACTGCTGTTTTCTTTAGCCATGCAGAAGCTTTTTATTTTGATGAGGTCCCATTTGTTTATTCTTTTCTTTACATCCTTGCTGTAGGGGATGTATTAGTGAAAATATTACTGCATAGAATATCTGTGATTTTCCTGCCTATGTTCTCCTCTAGGACTTCTATGGTGTCGCAACCTATATTTAAGTCTTTTATTTACCTTGAATTTATTTTTGTGTATGGTGTAACTTGGTTAAAAAAATATATGGTACATTTACACAACGGAATATTATGCAACAGAAAGAATGAAGGAACCAACAGCCTGGATGGAACTGGAGAGCATTATGCAACAGCCTGGATGGAACTGAAGAGCATTCTGCTACAGGAAATAAGCCAGAGAGTGAAAGACAAATATCATATGATCTCACTTCTAAGTGGAACCTAATCAACAAAACAAACAAGCAAGCAAAATAGAACCAGAGACACTGAAATGAAGAATAAACTGATAGTCACCAGAGGTGGGGGAAGGATAATGGGGGAAAATAGAAGGGCCATCAAGGAACATGTATAAAGGACCCATGAACAAAGCCAAAGGGGGTGGGTTCAAGGGTGGGAAGAAGGGAGGAATGGATGGGGGAGTGGGGGAAAATCAAGACAATTGTACTTGAGCAGTAAAAAAAAGATGTTTGTTTGAAAAACAAAAACTATAGCAACTGCTAGAAGGGAAACATGTTTCCAAGCATTCTTAAAGTCACATCTTTCCTGAATACTAAGGAAGTTTTCCACTTTTTGAATGAGCTGAATACCAGTTTTGAATATGAAATACCATTTTTGATATTAAATCATTTCTATAGGTCAAAAGAATACTTGAGATTATTTACTTTTCTATAATTACTCTGGCACATAGGGAGATTAGCTTTCAAATACTACTAGTTTTGCAGGCAGAAATTTCGATAATAAAGAAAAATTAGTTCATGTTTTGAATATTTAGGGGCTTGTGTATAGTTCAACTAATGAGTGAAGACTGGTTAATGCCTGTGCAGTGAATAACAATTACAAAAACCATTAATTGTGCCTCAATCCATACTTCTTCCCCCAAAACAATCATTTGTTTTTAAAAAGCATCTTGATTTTATTAGATTCAACAGTAAATGATGATATATTTTTACAATCACAAATGAGTTTGTGTTTCATAAGTCTTGGATTTTAAACCAGGAAACAAGGCAGCCAATAATCTCATCCAGTAAGGGTAGAAATTAAATTTTCTTTTGAGTTTTAAAAAATCCTCAGGAAAAGATAAATGGACTTTAAAAAATCACTGTCTACTGGAATATTTTCTTGGTTTTCAAGGTTATTTGTGTGATGACTTCAGCAGGGACAAAATATATTACTGCAAAGGCTCTTATAGCATGTTTGGTTTTTAAGTTCTAGCTCATCCCCCCTGCTTATTATCTTCTAAATGAGGAGGAATGTAGATTAAGTGACAATGTTTGCACACTTTTTAAACTTTTTATTTTGAAATAATTATAAACTTATAGTACCAAGTTCTGAAAACTACATTGGTGCAGTACTCCTACAGATTATAGGCCTTAGTCAGATTTTACCAGCTTTAGCATGCACTTGCGTATGTGCAATTTTCTCCCTTGTATACATTTATGTAACCACCATTACATTCGAGCTACAGAATTCTATCTCCACCAAGGAACTCTCTCCCGCTACTCTCTGCATCCCACCCTTGTCCCCTGGCCACCACTAATGTGTTCTCCATCTCTAATTCTGAATTCTGTCATTTAAAGAATGTTATATAAATACAATTATGCACCATGTAAACTCTTAAGACAGGCTTTTTTTTCCACCTAGCATAACGCCCTGTAGACCTATCCAAAATGTTGCATGTATTAATAATCTGTCTTAACCATTTTTAGTGCTCTAAAATACTGCTATCATTTTTATCATCATACAAACTGACTTTGGGTCCAAAATTTAAAGGTAGATTTTAAAAGATTGACAACATTCAAGTTCCAAACAAAATAAAAATGCTAATGAAGCAAGGAGATAGGGGATAAAGGGTTTTGCTGTTTAATCTAATCAGAGAAGGTAGCTTTATACCTGCTGCAAAAATGTTGACTAACATTCTCCCGAAGGATTAAACTTATCCACTGCCACAGCTAGAAAACTGATGGGCACATCTCAAGGTCTAGGGCATGCTAAGTTTCTATTCCCTAACTCATCCCTCAGGTAACCTCAAACCAAACAGAGGGATGAGTGAGGAGACATAGCGAACTGGGCAGTGGTCTTTCCATAATCTTCCTCAAATGTATCACATGTGTCTCCTCTTTAAATACCAAGATTATGGAATAATTGTTTCACTCAACAATTTAGCTTTTTCTCCCTGTCCCATTCACTTTCTTCATGCTTATCTCCTTCATTTATGGATAACCAGAAGTGTGCTTGTTCCCCCTGAGTAGACGGACCTATCAGGACCATAAGTCCAGGCAGCTTCAAATGGTATTCTCAGTTACCTATTTAAGGCTTCTCTGGGACTGTTACTTGTCTACCTCCTCCTACTGCCAAAGGCCCAGTGATTAGCCTATTCTTAACTTAGTTCTAGAGCAGGGGAGTCAAACTCATTTTCACGGGGGTCCACATCAGCCTCGCAGTTGCCTTCAAAGGGCCGAATGTGATTTTAGGACTATATAAATGTAACTACTCCTTACCTAGGGGCAAGGAGCTTGGTGCTGCTGCTGGGTAGAAGCAAGGTGCAGGGCCAGATAAAACAAAGTGGAAGGCCAGATTCAGCCCATGGGCCTTGTGTTTGCCACCTGTGTTCTATAAAATATCCCAACATTATTTATTAATAGTGAATTTTTACTCAGTACTTGAGGCATTCAAAGCAAAAATATAATAAACAAGTAGTAGGTTAGGAGTTAAGAAAACTTACCTTAAATTCCAAATGAAGATTCTGTTTTGTTTCCCTGTGGTATGTGTTCAAAAAGAAATCACATACTACAAGCATAAACCAATTCTATACTAGTCTTCCTTCAGAAACTGTTTCTTTATTAGCCTCTCATTTTTATATTTTAAAAAATAGCCCTTTATCTACTGGAATTATATTTTATTAAAAATAACTATATTAAGAGGCTGCTGTATCTCCTCCTCAGGCTGAAACCTAAAGAAAATATCCTTGATGACAAAGAAGTGAAATCCAAAAATACCAAAATCACAGGGTTTGGGAAAGACAGGTATACTGTTGTACTTTTCTTGTTAGGAAGGAATATGGACAATTAAATTGAGATATTTATAGAGAAAAACAAAAAAAGGAGCATATCTTAATAAGTTAGGGAGAATCACCTAAAAATAAAAATTGAATGAATATCTTTTAAAAACCAACAAAAATTTATATTTTCAAAGGAAATTTTAAAAGAAGGAAAAATAACAAAAAGAAAAACAGTTAATATAAAATATAAATAAGACAGCAGAAACAAGTCCTGGTATAACAGTACTTAATATCATTATAAATAGTTTAAACTCACTGATCAATATCTTAGAGTAGTTCTGACTTCTGATAACACTAGAGAATCTTTTATCAAATTAATTCTCCTACTGAAAATAAATGCAAACTCAACACAAAATATAGAAACAACTCTTTGAAAGCATTGAAGAGAAAGTAAACAAAGTGGAGAGCTGAATTTTGGAAGACAGAAACCACACTGGATAAGACCTAGTTACACACTTTCCCCTCAGGCAGTATAGGTAAAATTCAAGCAGAAATCCATAGTCTTTTTGGTTTGAGGATGCAGAGGACAGTCTGAGGCTGCCAGAGCACTGTACAAAGTGTCCAGGGTGGGTGGGGGTCCAAGAAAGAATAAATCCATAGAAGAGAAATACAAAATCTATAATCTGCAAATAAATTTTTGGCTGATTGTTTAGTAATTGTGCATGCATGCATGTGTGGGGCAAGACTCCAAAGAGCACAGGAGAAACCAATCAATGGAAAACTGAATGAACCAAATGTAGATTTCGGCAGCTGCACATCTCAGAAGAAATAAAATTTGCAGTTCAAGTCCTGCCTACTTAGGTGGGGCTTGGAAAACAATTTGAGCTTTCTTATGACACCACAGAAGAGCCACAACTTAGAAGAGAAGACTATGTTGAAGGACTATTTGTCATGGGACTAAAGGCAAAACTAAAATAAACTTCCCCTAACAAACCCTAATACTAAGCCTCCATGTGTATAATGATTATTACCTAGCACACATGGCTGCTATAACACAACACAAATATTCAAAGGAAGTTAACAATCCAGAATACTTGTATGTACAACATATCATCCACAGTGTTAGCATGCAATAAAAGTTCAATAAGTATAAAAATAAATAAGAAAATGAGATACATCGTCAAGAAAATTCAGTTAATAGAAACAACTTTTAATGTTGAAATTAGCAAACAAAATTTAAAATACCATAATACATGTTAGAAAAGCTATGAGAGAATTTGGGTCTAAAGCAGCAATTTTCAACTTTTTTTCATCTCATGGCACACATAAACTACTTATTAAAATTCTGTGGCACATCAAAAAAAATATATTTTTAATGATGTGACAAAAATAGGTATAAGTTTGATTAATTCACTATAGTAGTCATTTTAGATGACTACTGTAGTGTCGACTGTTGTCATATTTTTATTTGACAATTTAAGGGGAAGAAAGTCAGTGCTCCTGACCAAATAGTCAGGTATCAGATGTTCTAAAAATTCTTGTGGCACAACAGTGTACCACGGCCCACTGGTTGAAAATTGCTGACCTAAAGGATGATTACAGAGGAACTTCAGGAAAGACAGAAGTTGTAGAAACAGAAAACATGGAAATTCTAAAATGAAAAATACGGTATTTGAATGGAAATTTCTAATGGATAGGATTAACAGCAGATTGGCCACAAGAGAGAATCAATAATCTTGAAGTGAAGACAACAGAAATCATCCAAACTAAAACACAGAAATCATTCCTGAAACACCAATTCAAAAGAACCTATGCAACCCAATGTTCATAGCAGCACAATTTATAATAGCCAAGTAATGAAAACAACCCAAGTGCCCATCAGTAAATGAGTGGATCAAAAAACTGTAGTATATTTACATCATGGAATACTATGCAGCAGAAAGAAAGAAGGAGCTCCTGCTCTTTGCAACAGCATGGATGGAACTGGATAGCATTATGCTAAGTGAAATAAGCCAGATGGTGAAACACAAATACCATATGATCTCACCTATAAGTGGAACCTAATCAACAAAACAAAAAAGTGAGCAAAATAGAACTAGTGACATTGAAATAAAGAACAAACTGACAGTAACCACAGGGAAGGGGAGGGGGGAGGGCAATAACAGGGGAAATAAGGGAAAGCATTGTCAAGGAACATGTATTCGACCCATGGACAAAGCCGAAGTGGGGAAGGATTGAGGGCAGGAGGTAGAGGGAAGGATTGAGGGTGAGAGGTGGGAGTAAGTGGGGTAGGGGAAAGTGGTGGCAGGAAAATGAAGAGAACTATACTTGAACCACAATAAAAAAGAAATAAAATGATTACTAATACCTGAAAAAATAAAACACAGAAATCAGAAATAAATACATAAATTTATTATTGCAGAGGGTTAATAAACTGAGCAATATTAAAAACATACTTGTAATTGAAAACCTCAAAGGAGAGAGAAGACAAATTGGAAAACTATTTTCAGAAAAACATATAAGATAAAAATTGTATAAATCAAAAAGATCAATGACAAATCCAGGATAGATGAAAAGAAAACCACAGTTTTAAATACTAAGGTGACACTTCAAAAACCAGATATGAAGAAATAAAAACTAGTAAAATAGTCTACACAAACACATACAAGGGGACAGGGAGTGGCAGAGGAGAAAATAAGAATGATAACAGATCTACCAGCAGAAATAGTGAAAGCCAGGAGACAATGAAATGACATATTTAGCTCATTGAAAGAAAGAAAACCATAACTAAAATTCTATATTTGGCACATATAGCATTCAATATCTTTCATTTCAAAAGTGAAGGCAAAATAAAGATTTTCAGATAAGCCAAAACCATTTACAGCAGGTCTGCATAACAAGAAAAATTAAGGGGAGTAGTTTAGCTCTAATGATGGTACAGAGATCATTTTGGATGTTGGATATTGAACCTTGAGATCTAAAGGAAAAAATAAAAAGATTGAAATAATATATGGATAAATATAAAATACTACTTCTTTATTTCAATTTTTAAGTCAGCTCACTACTATAAAAGCAACAATAGTGTATTCTCAGTTTAATAACATGTACATAGAAAAATATGAGATCTTGATAGCACTATGGCAAAGAGAAATGGAAATAGAAGTGTGCTTATGTAAAGTTCCTCCATTTCATATGCAGTTTTAGAACATTAATTGAAGGTAGTCCACAATGAGATAAAGCTGACCATTGTGATAGCTAGAGCAACTATTAAAAAAATACAGAAATATAAATAAAAGAAAATAGAGAAGATAAAATCAGATATTAAAATAGTCAATTAACCAAAATGGATAAGAAATGAGAAACAACAAGACATAGACAAGTAGAAACCAAGTATCAAGATTGCATAATTAAACACAAATATCAACAGTTACATTAAATGTACATAGAATAAATCAAGAAATTACATGGCATAGATTGTTAAACTAGATAAGAAAGCAAACAATTAATTACATGCTCTATAAAAAGATACATTTTAGATATAAAGGCACAGGCTAAAAAGAAAATGGAGAAATATATAATATGACACCTAAGAAAGCTGAGTTGGCTAAATAAATATCAAACAAAGTGTACTTCAAACCACTGGATATTACCAGATAAACTGAGTTATTTCACAATAATAAAGGAGTATTATTTAGAGGCCTATTATATCCGTAAAGAATAACAATCCAAATATGTAAGCACCTAAGAATTTTAATATACATAAAGCTAAAAACTTGACAGTAATTAGGAGAGAAATGAAAATATTCACACATATAGTTAGAAAATTTTAACCTCTCTCTCTCAGGAGGTGATAAAAAGAAAACACAAGATAGATAAATAAAATTTGAACAATACTAATCAAAATTTACTTGAAATAAATGTAGAATACCAAATTCAAAATACATAATGCACACAATATACATTCTTGTCAGTACTTTGAAGAACATTCAATAGGATAGACCACATATTGGAACATAAAGTAATTCTCAATAAATTTTAAAATATCACACAGAATATGTTATCTGTATGATATATGTCCACAAAGAATTTAAATTAGAAATAAATTTTAAAAAGACTAGAAATGTCAACACAGTTATTTGGAGATTGAGTTATATATTTCTAAATAATCCATGAATCAACACAAAAATATAAGAAAAATTACAAAATATTTAGAACTGTAAAATAATGAACATAACATAAAATTTTGTGAAATTAACTAGAATCCTTAAAGGAAAGCTTGCAGCTTTAAAAGAAGCTTATATTAAAAAGTAAGAATGATTTAAAACTAAAAATCTATGTCGCCAAATTATAAAGCTAGAGAAAGAATACAATTTTAAAAGTAACTAACCACCTGGCAGCCCTCCCTGGAAATCAGAAAAGCTGGAAGACATCTCCCTTACCTTCTCCCTCTAGCCAGCCCATGTTGCTTATATCTTCCTAGAAGGAGCCTGTTCACAAGTCTGGTAGCCCAACTTTTGCAGGGGCTGCCCAAGGAAAAGAACCCAAATCACCTGGTTCTGACAGTTAATGGACTGGCATTCACAAGTTTAGCAGGCTATTTCAAACAAAGCAGTAATCTGTAACAAGCACAGGAACATGCTCAGCTTTTAGGACTATACATTTGAATGTAGCACAGAGGGAGCAGGCAAAACCACCCATCTCCTAGTTTGTCCCTGGAAGGAGCTTAACTGCATAATTTCCCAGCTACAGTGTAAAAATCCAGCTTTGAATTAACCTGCATCTAGGAGCTGAATATGGTCCCCCCGTCTGGGAAACTGACAGGTCTTGGGCACCCTCAACTGCTGAGAGTAACTAAGACCAAAGAAAGCAGTTTGCACAACCACCAAAGTTTAACAGACAACAAGGAACTCCATCTAGGCTGACTAATAAGGTACACCTCCTATGTGAAACCACTCTGTCAAGGCTAGGAGGGTGGCTGCTTCATTTAATGTACAGAGACTACACAAGGAGTCAAGTAAAATAAAGATACTTAAGAATATGTTCCAAATAAAATAATAACATAAATCTCCATAAACAGATTTACCTGATACAGTTTCCAAAACAATAGTTACAAAGAGCTCAATGATGTCAAGAGAGTAATGCATGAAAAACGTGAGAATGTCAACAGAGGTGGGAAATATTTAAAAGTACCAAACAGAAATCACAGAGTTAAAAAAATACAATGACTGGGTCCGGCAAGATGGCGGCATGGTAAGAGGACGTACATCTCTGCCTCCCACACATAGGTCTTAAACCGGGACATTTTTCAAAGCAGCACAGCAAACAGACACCAGAAACGCAGCATATTTGAAAACAGATTATCGAAAATTGCAGTGGACGTTGAAAAACCGGACGCATACCACTCCTTCCTGTCTTTTTTCTCTTTTTCATTCTACTTTTCTTTATTCTCTTTTCACTTTTTTATTTCCTTTTCCTTCTTTTCTTTCTTTCCTTTCCTTCACTTTTCTCTTTTTTAAACACATACAAGTGAGACAAAA
>PVKU01011012.1:0-47153 GCA_004027475.1 Anoura caudifer | reverse complement strand
AGGAGAGAGGGGGAAAAGGTACAGAGAATAAGTAGCATAGACAGTGGATAGAAAATAGATGGGGGAGGGCAAGAATAGTGTGGGAAATGTAGAAGCTAAAGAACTTATGACACGTGGACATGAACTAAAGGGGGGGAATGTGGGTGGGAGGGGGTGTGCAGGGTGGAGGGGAGTGATGGGGGAGAAATGGGACAACTGTAATAGCATAATCAATAAAACATATTTTAAAAAAGAAAAAAAAATGTATGTTTGTGTTTATATAATCTCCTAATTCAGAAAGGACTCAGCATTTTAGGAGGTGATAATTATGTTTGCAGAGACAATTATATAAACTCCATTTTGATTTATAAAACAAGGTAGAGAAAAAAATTCAATAACTATAGCTTGTCCCTAAATCCAAGGGACTCATTTCAATCCATTTTGTGACTGATTTCTCAGCCACATGTAACACAGTTTATCACTCCCTGTTTCTATATGCACAAAATAACAAACTTCTAAATAGAAAAGATTTGTAATCTAATAGTGTAGTAGTGTCCTGAGCCCTATTGGAGCTGGAGGCAAAAGGAAAATTCAAAAATTCTGATCTTGTTTCTATTTCAAAGTTTGATCTTTTGCATTAACTCAGATTTTTTTAAATATTGCACTAAAATATTATTTATATTAATTACTGGGGGTTTGGCACCCCTTCAATTTTGTGTCCTGAAGTTAGTCCCAACACTGAAAGGACTCCCTTCCTGTCCCTTCTGTGACAAACCACAGTTTACTAGTTTTTCTGCTCTCTTTCTGGCCTCTCCTTCTTAGCCTTCTTTGCATCTCTTCCTCTGTCAACTAAATGCCAATGTCCTTCAAGGTTTTTTTTTTCTTTTTTTTAATTTTCTCTCCTTTCTCTACATAAACACCCAAGTTACCTCAATTATTTCTATATTCTCTTCATCTTCAAACTGTTTCTTCTTCACTTTACCTTCCAGCCACATTCGCACCCACACTATATGGGTAACTTAACCCTAATCTAACCCCAATTTTCTGCCTCTGTGGGCCAGTCAATTCCTGTTTCCATGATGCATTTCTGGTGACCAACTTCCCACTTCCAATGAAGTATTTCCTCCTGCCAAAATTTAAATTTCTGCACTCACGCAAACCCTCTCCCCACCCCCGCAGGACTACTTATACCCTAGGGTGTAGGGAGGGTGAGATAGACGCAGAAACCCTCCAGGCCCCCCATTTCATTTCTCCCTCTACTTTATACTCCAGTTGCTCAACCATGCCAAAATATCTCAATTTCACAATTTCAAACACACCGCTCTTTCTATTTGGCATGTTTTCTAACTTTTACTAATGAACTCCTACTTACCCTTCAGGTCTCACTCAGCCTGCAGATCCCTTCCACGTAGACCATATCTGACCTCTAGATTATGTTAGGTTCCCCTATTATGTGCACTTTTTCTTTCCTATCCCTCATTATGCATTATTATAACTACTTTTCCATTTTCTACTTTCCCCACTAGACCACAAGCTCCATGAAGGCAGAAGCCACATCCATCTTGTTCACAATTATATAGCCAGGTCTAACACAGCACTCAGGATGCATCAGCCACTCAGCAGGTACTTATGAAAGGGAACAAGGGCAGTCAGTGAGAATCAAACACCATCCAAAGAGAACCTGTGCAATCCATGAGCAATTGAGCAAATGAGCAAAAGACAGCAAATGCAAAGATCACGAAGTCCAGCCACTATTAGAAACCAGATAAATAGAAAGTCCTCTTTTTTCTAACCCTGAACCTTTCTTTTTTGCTAAATAACCAGGACGCCTTGCCCTCATGCTGTCTGTATAAAAGGCGGAGCACAGTCCGTTTATTGGCTTGGCTGACCTGGGGCCACTGAAATCTTGGCAGACCTCTACAAGGCCACCTGGCCTTTAGCATCCCTCCTGAAACTCATTTCTTCTCTACTGTGATCAAATGCTCTGCCCATTGATCTGCTCCTAGATGTGGGGTTTTGCTCGTTGCTTGCTGGCTATTGCATCTCGCCAGAGTACGGCTTCACATAACTGTAAGGAAGAGAGTGAAGTTTGCCAGATCCCAAAAGCTCACCCTGATGTTGGAAACCCCTACTTAATATCGTTAGCTTATGCTGATACAAAAGTTTATGCTGATCAAACATAATGCTCATATTATACAAAGTGCTCAAAGCCAACGCTCATGGTTTTACTGGACAGCAATTTGAAACAAGTCTGATTCTATGGCTTAAAAAAAAATTAATTGCCAAACTTTAGCCTAAATTGTATGAGGTATCTATAAAACAAAAGTCAACGAATTCAAGTTGGAAAATGGGGGGCCTTGGTTTTGGGGGACTTCATTAAAGCCTGCAGGGGAAGGAAGAGACTCTTCTTGTCCTGGGAGAATGAAGACTGTCACATGAGATGGACATGTGCCAAAAAATTCCACTTCTTATAACCCAAAAAAGTGCAAAAAATCTCACTGAAAAAAGAAAAAAGGGAGAGAGTGTGGTGATGGGAGAGGAAAGGAGGGGTAGGGGGTGAGTAGAAGTGGGCAAAGGGGAGGATGGGGACATCTGTGATAGTGTCAACAATAAAAATAAAGAAAAAATATTTTTTAAAACAGAGAATAGAGAACTTCATTAACCTCACTGTGTGTGGTTAATACTCCCTATTAGCATGTGGGGATTTGTCAGAAAACACTCCTAGAGCTTCCCCTGAACATTTATCCTTAATGTACTGAGAGCATAGACTCACAGAACTAAGAAATTAGCATAATCTATAAATATAGTGCAGCCTAAAATATTATAAAGCAGTAGAGCAGAATGTAAATCTTGAAAGCCTTTTTTTTTTCTGTATCCCAGTAAGCGTGAGACTGAGCCCCATTTAAACACGTGATGCCAAAAATAGTCGCGCAGTGCTTAGTTTTAGAGAAGGATCTTGTACATGTCACTCCACACTGCAGAGGCTCTTTACAATGAGTGTAAGTACTTTTCCCATTGATTTCTCCCTGGGATTTTTCCCTTGGAATGCCAGCATATGGGCCAAGAGCGCTTAGATGCGGGCAGCAGGAGACACCTGGTAACACAAGACGTGACACTCTGACTGCCTCCCCAACTGCAAGGCTCACACCTTCTCCCGGAGAGGCCACTCCACTTTATTGCTGTGTGTCCCACTCTTGGCTTTTCTTGCAATGCCATATCCTCATACTTCCCTTCCAATTAGAAATTTGAATGGAAATCTGTGTACCAAAGGGCATAATAAGGGACACATTTTAGATCTTTTCCCCACAGAGGACGGAGTTCCAGCCCCTGAGTTTTGTTTTTGTTTTTGTTTTTGTTTTTGTTTTAACAGTCTGGCTGACTTCTGGTACCAACACCAACTGCTGGTTAAATCACCTAATCAGCCAGGATGAGGCCTTTTGTTCTCCTGCTTTTATGACTTCATTTTTTGGAATTGTTAGCAATTCCAAATGGTGTCACAGCACCTCTCTTCCATTTGTTTCCATGTGAAGATAAAAACTATTGTGTCTGGACCAAATTATAATGGGACACGTAAATGTATCATTATAAAACCCACCATTATAAAACCTACGAATAGATAGCTCCCCACAATGGTTTGAAAAGGAAATTTTTTTACTATAAAACCACAAAAGGGAAAAATATTCTCCTGTTATCACATTCATCATCAACAACAGCAATGGTTTGCCGAGTCCCCACCCATACCACCAGAGGAACTCTGGAAGTTTAAGTTGTTAGTAAAGCGAGACCTATGCAGTTTATCAATTCAGAACAAGGTCAGACATTTGCTTACAGAAACAAATAAGCTTCTCTGTTCCCAACTTTTATGATTTAAACTTTTTTTAAATAAAGACAGGAAAAAGGTTAAAATGCAAAGCTGTTTTTTCCCCACACATGACTTTTTGACTTACAATAGGTCAAGCATCGGTGCTCAGATATACAGCCAGGAAGCTTGTGAAACACGTATTGACATCTGTAAGAAGGAAAATAGCAATTACCTGACGAATCTCAAACCATACAAAAAATTTTATTAAGAGTGTGATACTTCACGATAGCTAAATCCATATAAGAATCTCTTCATTTCTTCTCTTCTTGCCCCCTTTTTCAGGATCTATTCTTGGCATACTGTTTTTGGATTTCTGCACTCTTATTGCTGAGGTAATATGATGTACAAATTTCTATTAACTGACAAAATAATAAAAGTCAGATTTCTTAGAAAATATGTAGGAAATTTGTCCTAACTAACCTCCAGAAGAATTCATATAAGGCTGTCTACTCCTAACCTCTTAATGGGATTTGAAATATGCAAATACAAATATTCATTTTAAAATGATTTGAAATACATAAATACAAATATTCATTTTAAAATGTTTGTTTAAAATTCAATTTATATATGTTTGTTAAAGCACAAAAGTCCCTATAAGAAAATATAGGGTGAAAAGATTCCTATTGAAATATTAAAAATATATAAATTTATTGAAATTCATCAGCCATAAGGATTTGAATTCTCTAAGGAAAACTTTTACTTAAATTGGTCTCACTATAGAAATTATGGACATTATTATCCTCATTTAACAAACTGCTGTTCCCATTTACATGTTTGTGTTACCTTATATCACTTAATGAAAATAATCTTTATATTTCCTTACTGAGTAGTTCTACATGTAGCCCATATGTGGTCCTTAAGGATTTAATAATTATTGCATGAAAGCAGTGAACAAATTCATGTATCTTAGATGTTTCTACAGACATTATGATATTTGGGAAAGTCTTTGCGTAAAGCATGCAGTTTTGGAAAACAGGTACAAAACTAGTATCAGGAGCCTAGTCCTGACAGAGATATACAGTATTTCCCAAAGCTCATATCTCCTTGCTTTCTGTCCCTGGGAAATAAATGAACACTTCAGAATGCCCACAGAATAAAGAGAATAAGAACTCAGAATGACTGTGAGAGGGCCAGGACCCACTGCTGGCTACTTGGGACTTGACCAACGCATCCCCTCAGTTCATCCTCAGGATTAGTGCATCGCTGTTTAAAATATGTCCACAATAAACAGCCATCTGTGTGAAATTGCCTTGAGTTCTCCACCCAGTTTGGCACCATTTCCTTCTGTGTCTCTGGCTAGAAGCATCACAGATACTGTTTTGTCTTAGTAGAGCATTTGAAAGAGCAAATCTCTGAGTTACCCTTACTAATTACTTGGGAATTGGAAAGAAAAAGCCACTCTGAAGAGGTCCCCATTCTACCTTTAGCTTTAACATTTTTTCCCAGCAAAGGACAAATCTTGTCTCTTTCAATAGCATCTGTATGTATTTGGCTGAATAATGCCTTCAAGGAACAGTAATACAACATAGGTTTTTATGAGAATGGAAATGAAGTCACTGAAATCTCTCAAACCATAAAGCATCCCCTGAACCTAATGGTCTATTACTACATTTCCCTGCATATATACATGTTTAATTTCTTTTTAAAAATTTTGTATTTTTTAACTTTTATTTATTAATTTGAGAGAGAGGAAAAAGGAGAGAAAGAGAGAGAGAGAGATCGATTAGTTGTTCCACTTATTTATGCATTCATTAGTTGATTCTTGTATGTCCCCTACCAGGATCGAACCTGTAATCTTGGTGTATCAGGACAGCATTCTAACCAACTGAGCTAGCTAGCCAGGGCCTGTGTCTAACTTCTAATAAAAATGTCCATCAGGGATGGGTTTAACAAAGAGTTAACTAGGTTCACGGATGCCTTGGATAAGTTGAAACTTACATGTGAAAAGACCATCTTAACTATATTGAATGTAGTAGAATTATTGAAGTTACTTTTATAAAATATATTTCAGCACAATCTTTATGTTCCAGTATTGGTAATACTCTTAAAAGATCTTAGGATATTGAATAATTCCCTTGAATACAAAATTCTCAACACACCAAAAAAATCCATCTTGCCTTTGAAGCGGGGGTTGTGGTGATGGTAGTATTTCCACATAAGTTTGAGGTTGTAAGAGCTTTACAGTAACTCCCTGCCTATTCCCCCTTAAACCACATAATACACACACACACAGGCAGAGAGAGAGAGTGTGTCCTCCAGCCAAGAAGCAGAGGTAGATCCCCACTTGGACCCCACCACCAAACTAAAGGTACCTGCATTCAAGTAAGTAACAACTATTTCTCATAACCAAGATTAACAGAATACCTATATTGTGCCAGGCACTGCACTACAAGCCTTGCATGAATTATTTCATTTAATTCTCAGGACAACTCTATAAGCTCTCCCTGAATTGAGGTTTAGAGAGTTTTTAGAGGTTTAGAGAGAATTGCCAAGGTCATAGAGCTAGAAAAGAGTGGAACTAGAATCCAGGCTGGGCTGTGTTCCCCCAGAGCCCCATGTCTTGCTGTCTCAGCCACAACATCTTTACCAACCTTAGATAATCCCTTCAAGCATCTTCAAATCATCATTTCCGAGCTCATACTTCATACTCCTTTCCTATCCTTAAGCTGCCCTGTCTTTTAGTTCGAGTATCAATTTGCTTCCTTCAACATTGAAAGAAGCCAAATAAGGTAAGAAGGCTTCTAGAATTGAACCAATAATCAGAATCAGGAAGTAATAATGAAATTTTTCAGAGGTAATAAAGCAAAAAGTGGAAGAATGGGAAGGAAGGAAGTCTCTGCTGCACAGTAGCTACTTGGCCTATCAGTTGGAAACAGTTTTTTCAGTTGTGGTATATTCTCAAATATGATCTCTATAGTAGTTAAAATAAATGAATTACATCTAGTGCCACAATATGGAAAAAATAGGAAAAACTAGTTTGAATGAATAAATCAAGTTGGAATATGTTATGTACTTAATATCACTTGTTTACCTTTTTAAATATTTTTAAATATTTTATTTACTTAATTTTAGAGAGAAGGAAAGGAGGGAGAAAGAGAGGGGGAGAAACATCAATGTGTGGCTGCCTCTCATGCGCCCCCAACTGGGGACCTGACCCACAACCCAGCCATGTGCCCTGACTGAGAATTGAACCAGCAACCCATTGGTTAGCAGGCCAGCACTCAATCCACTGAGCCACACCAGCCAGGGTCATTTGTTTATTTTTTAAACCCATGAGATAATATGTATAGATATGGATCCACACATGTAAATAAAATGCATAAAACATTGATGGGAAGGAAAGAAATATATCTCAGAAATAGTTACTTCTGGGGGTCTTCAGGAGTTATAGGCTGAGGAAAAGTAGAGGACTTTGACTACATCTGTAATGTTGTATTTATTTCAAAATATCTGAAACAAAGATGGCCAAATGTCCCCCTTTGTTAAATGCAGGCACTGGTTATGTTAGTTTCTATAGGTTCCTGAATGTTGGAAATAGTTTATCATTTCAACTGAACAACTGAGGTGGAAAAAGATGTGAGAAATAGGCAATTACATATTGTGAAGTGTGCAATGTATTCGATACATGATTTATACTCTCTTTCTGAGGAAAAAGAAGGCAGGCCCTGGGAAAGGGCTTGGCCAATCACTGGTAAATGCAAGGAATGTGTGGCTGTTTGGGGGCTGTTCTGAGCAGGCATGTTGGGGAGGGGGGAGATGTGGAAGTAACGGTTAGGGAAGGCGTGGGAGGAGAAAGGGAGGTGAGAGAATAGTGTACTGAGGCTGTGAGAGCCACAGATTAGTAAAATGTTTGAAACCTGAACTGTAACTCTCTGGAAATGCAGAGCCTTGCCTGTCTGGGCTGGAGCGGAGACTCAGACACACCTGCGTCAGGGAGAATGCGGAGCCTCACTGCCCTCCATCCCTCCGACAGACACAGTCTCTTCAAGTCAGCTGGATTGCTTGAGACTGAAGATCCTGCTGGGAAAATTGTTAAACCCTGACCCCGATCAGATTGCATACACATATACAACTATGTCTGATTAACTGGGGGAACTTAAAATAAAATAAGATACACGAGAGGCAACAGAACACTTACCAAAAGTAGCAAGGTATCTGGTGCAGTGATTCAGCAGAGGACCTAAGGGCTGGGGGCAGTGGGTTCAGCAGCTGTGAGTGCAACCCAAGGGAACCCGGGCCTTGCAGCAACATGTTTGAGCCCTGTGCCTATGAATGAACAGCCATCCCCCAGCTTTGAATTGCTGGGGCACAAACCTTCCCACCATTTCCAAAACAAAACTGGCCAAGATATTAGCAGGGATCTCAAATGACAAGGTGTTGGTGGCAGCAAAGTCTCAGCTTACCAGGCTTAAAGGCAGCTGCAACATCAGAGTTCCCACCAGAGCTCCAGGTGGAAGTTTTGGCTGCAGCAGAGGCAATGCAGGTCAGCTCAGAAGAAAGCACTGTGTGTCTAACTCACTGTGCTTTCAGGCTAGCCCAGCCTGTTCTGGACCCCTAAGCAAGGGAGCATTCTTCTTCTCATTTTGTAGCAGTGCCATTGGCTGAGACAAGTGCCTGAGACAAGAGCCGCACCCAGGCAGTGGTGGCAGCGCTGTGGCACGCCAGCACGGATGCGGCGGCAGCACCAAGCCTTTTGCTGGGACCTGCAGCTAGACTGCAGTAGCAACAGCAGAGTTCCAGCTCTGGCAGCTGTGGCAACCAGTCTTGGAAGGCCCAGCAGTGAACTCCAGCTTGGACTCTGCATGGACAAATTAAAAGCATCTTGTGGGGGAATTTCCGCAACTATGTGGAGGAAGGGAACTCCGCAAGAGCTGTCGTAGGTAGGTGGAGTGCAAAGCCACTGAGATGTGAGTGTTTTGGGCACCTAGGGTGGGAAAGGCTGAGATGTTCAAGTCATTGTAACTTGGCTGCTGTGAAAGACAGCATGTTTATGAAAGATTTGGGCTGCAGAGGGGAAAAAAAAAACCTAATGAAATAAAACACATTTGAATTAGATCATTCTTCCCAATGTTTTTGCATCCCTCTAAGATACGGAATCTGCTAACAGGATTTTTTGGTGAGGGAAAGGACAGGAGGGAGGAAGAAACTGCAAATGATCAAATATATCCACTTATGAATATGTCACAATGACAATCTCTTCAACTGTAAACAATGAGAAACATGACATCCTGGAGGCTGTTTCCCACAGAACTTTGTATAAGAGCTAAAATGTTAGTCTGCAGCCCTACAGTGTAAGGGACAGGTGACAGCATGCCTCCAACAGGGATGGCTACTTACATAAATCCAGGTGAAATGAGGAGGAGCTGAGCAACAGTGACTCCAGAGTCAACCTCAAATCTATAAATGCCCCCAACTCATTCCTGAACACTTAGAAACCCATTGCACAAGCAATCCTCAGTTCACAAAGTCTCATTTGCATATATGAAGAAAGAACAAATAATGTAATGAGAAAGGTGGGGTGGGTGGAAACATCTGAGATAACTCAGATGAGATGCTGAGACTTGTCCAGCAACATATACAGCCACTTGGGAAGGGAAGATAGTCATCTCCTTCCATGGGCCCAATACTGAAAAGCATTTCAGACAACTGGTTTGTTGAAAGTGCAGGTACCTTTACTTACCCAGCACTTTGCCCATCTCAGAAATCATGCTGTCTTTCATGAGCATTTCCCTCTGGCTAAAGCAGTCCCATCAGTTGATTCCTGAGAATGTGGCAAAGGGAGAGAGCACACCGACCCCAGAAGGCCCAGCCCAGCCTCCTGAAGAGGGCATATGGGACACACATGGGCTGTCTCTACCTTCCTGAGTTTTGCACAGGTATAAACACACAAGCATCACAGCAAAGGATCACACGGGGACCAGGAGAGATGCATGCATGCTGCACTCCACTGTCAAGGTAACAACTACCTTCGATCCCTGGCAACAGATTCCTTCCTGGCAACAGACTCCTTCTGGGCCTTCTGTCAGAAACTACAGGATTAGCCAGATTTCTCCCACTGGGAAGGTCACTCCCCTCTCCAGAGGATCGATCAGTATATTAATCCCCACAGAGCCCACTGTTGTTGGAAGCATGTAATATAGGCAGAAGAACTGCTCATCAGCATTTCTAGGTTGTGGGGACACAGCCCCAGAGTCCTCACACTTTGTACCTCCTTACTGATTTCAATAAAGACTTCTCCCACCAAGGAGTCTGTCTCCAGATAGTGACATACGATGACCAGCTAGCAGCCTGACTCTGGGGAAAATGACCCATAGCAAATCACAGCACTTCCTGTTGGTGAAATTCAAATCCCATCATCAAAGGACTTGAGGATCCAGTGGTAGTGGGAAATCGGGCTGACTACAGAAAGAGCATGCCTGAAATCCCAAGCACAAGAGGATGTGCCCCTCCCATAGCCATAGGTGTCCTTACACATCGCATGTGCCCCACATTTCCCCTGCCTCATCCCAGTAAGAGGCTTACAATACCAATGTCCAGCAATTTCAAGATCCCAAAAGCCCCTCCCATCCCTGGGAGGCATCTCCTCAGCAATGGGAGAAATTACATTTCTCCCAGCTACCAAGCCACAGACACCATTTTCCTGCTTTCCTGGCTCCCAAGGTAACTGCCAAGGCTCTCTCCTTTGCCACAGAAGCACCCTGAAGCTGTCAAAAAGTAAATAGTATGTCACCTTCCCCCAACGTATGGGATAACTTTTTATTTTATTTTATTTTGTTTATCTTTTTGTTGAATTTATTGGGTGACAATGGTTAATACAATTATATAGTTCTCAAGTGTGCATCACCATTTATCTGCCCTATACCCTCTTCTACTTCCCTCCCCGTCGCCCTCCCCATTGGAATAACTTTTAATGCTTCCAGTCTTAAATTGTTATGCTCTGTGACAGCATGGTTGGAGCTGGAGATTATTGTGCTAAGTGAAATAAGCCAGTCTGAGAAAGACAAATACCACGTGATCTCACTTCTATGTGGAATCTAATGAACAAAACAAACTGACAAATAAAATAGAACCAGGTAATGGACACATGGATCAGACTGACAGATCTCAGAGGGAAGGGGTGTTGGGGAGGACTGGAAAAAAAAAGTTGAGGAGATTAACCAAAGAATATATGCAAAACCCATGAACACAGACAATAGTGTGGTGAAGGGGAGGGTGTGGAGCAGGGACTGCGTGGAGGTGGGCAAAGTGAGGGAGAAAGAGAGACATCTGTAATAGTGTCAACAATTTTTTTAAAAAAGCTAAATAAAGACTATCTCAAGTTTCCCCCAAATCACCCATCCACACTAAACCCAGACTGCCTCTATTCCTTCCTTTAGGATAAGTTATTCTTCAGCAGGCTGCTCAAGCTGCTGCATGGATAGACTCCTGGAGACCTTGCAAATTTAGGGGAGTCTGAGACATAGACCTCCCAGAATAGCCAAGCATGTGATATGCACAGGTAAGGTGCAAGTTGAGATCTCCCTACTGCATTTACCACCACGGACACCATTCTCTCAGGGAAAATGACTCTTCCCCACAATGTCTTCCCACAACAGAAGACAAAACAGTTGGATTGGCAAAAAAGTCCGTTTAGTTTTTTCCATAAAATAAAACACACATTTTTCATTTTCACCAATGACTTTATTGATTTAGATATTTTGAGTGTGTCAGCTATCTCTCACAATTGGCTTCTAGTGGGTAGAAGCCAGAGGCACCTGCTAAACATCTTCCAATGCATAAGACAACCTCACAGCAAAAAATTATGCGGCCAAAATGTCAATAGCACCAAGAAAATTCACAAAACACTTTTGACACATTTTATCAGTCACAGCACCTTGTTCATATACTCCACAATTATTTTTTTTTGTATTTCAGTGGCATTTTTACCTTTCCTGAAATAATAAAGCATAATACACCAAAAACATTGAGTACCTTCTTCTACCTTCAATATTAAAATGGCTGCACAAAAACTCACTAAATTTTGATTTTTTTTAAATGCACACTGATATGACAGCTGTCACGATACAATCTAACAAAATGGTTTCAAATGAAGTTAAAGACAACTTAGCACTACTAGAGCCATCATATGGAGAAATCACAAGGGACTTTTTGGCCAACCCAATATCATTAAATGAGGGAGAAGAACTTGAAGTGGGGAAGAGCAGAGATTCTACCCATGTCCACATTTATATGCCTTAGAGTGTGCTGAGAAAAACTGTGGTCAGAAAGCTCACAGCTCAAAAAACTCTTCCCTTAGTTGACCTCCCTACTAAGAATCAAAGCTTTTCTCTTGTCAGACACACAGAATCAAAGAGAAGTGTGACCTTGTTCTCTCTTAACCACCATTTCCTCAGCTGTGACTATCAAGTAATGATAAATACTTGAGAATCTGACAAGAGATATAGGGCCTGTCCCCAGGAAAACAAATGCAAGACTTCCATAGAAAAAATGGCATATAATCTGAGGAGAAGATGGTTCTAAACCTCCTAAAGTCCAGTCTAAAAACTTTTGAATTAAATGATATCTGAGATTTCTTCCAACTTTCAAATGAGTTTATGGAAGTTCTATCTAAACTGGATGGATTAAACAATCTCTTTTTTGCTCCTTCCTAAAAACTCACAAAAAAATAACAAAAATAATAGTAGCCTATAACTTGAGTCGTAGACCTGGGACTCACTGCTGCTGGAACCTGAGTCTTTGCTTCTTGCCTTCCTCCCTGAACAACATGAGCTTCAGTGCCCACTCCAGCTTCTCCACAAACTACAGAACCCTAGGCTCCATGCAATCACCCAGCCACTGGACGTGGCACATCTGTGCAAGCACGGAGGGCTTGGGCCCAGATCTCTGTGTCCCACTCCACCAGCTTGTGGGGTGGCTGAAGATCTGGGGGCCTGGCAGTGGGGATGGCCAGTGGTCTGGTGGGCATAGGGGGCATCAAGGGCAAGAAGGACACTATGAAATGCCTGAATGACCACCTGGCCTCCTACGTTAACAGGGTGAGAAGACTGGAGCCCGATAATCAGAGACTAGAGAGCATTTGGAGGAGAAGGGACCCAGGTCCCTGTGGGCATTATTTCAAGATCATCAAGGAGCTGGGGGCTCAGATCTTTGCAAGTTCTGTGGACAGTGCCCGCATCGTTCTGTAGATTGGCAATGCCCAAATTGCTGCCGATGACCTCAGAGTCAAGTATGAGACAGAGCTGGCCATGCGCCAGTCTGTGGAGAGAGACTGACATCAATGGGCTCTGAAAGGTCCCTGATGACACCAATATCTCTCAGCAGCTGGAGACAGAGATCAAGGCTCTCAAGGAGGAGCTGCTCTTCATGAAGAAGAATCATGAGGAGGAAGTAAATGGTCCACAAAACCAAATTGCCAGCTCTGGGTTGACCATGGAGTTGGATGCTCACAAATCTCAGGACTTCAGCAAGGTTATCAGGGCCCTATATGACGAGCTGGCTCGGAAGAACTGAGAGGAGCTCGACAAGCGCTGGTCCCAGCAGACTGAGGAGAGCACCGAAGTGTCCACCTCACAGACCTCTGAGATAGGAGCTGCTGAGATGACACCCACAGACCTGAGATGTCAGGTCTTGTCCGTAGAGATCGACCTGGACTCTATGAGGAATTTGAAGGCCAGTTTGGAGAACAGCCTGAGGGACGTGGAGACATGCTATGCCATTCAGATGGGACACCTCAGTGGATGCTGCTGCACCTGGAGTCAGAGCGGGCTGAGACCCAGGCAGAGGGGCAGCGCCAGGCCCAGGAGTCTGAGGCCCTGCTGAACATCCAGGTCAAACTGGGGCTGGGATTGCCACAGACCGCAGCCTGCTGACAGAAGGGGTGGATGTCAATCTGGGAGACTCCCTGGACGACAGCCACTCCATACAGTCCATCCAAAAGACCAGCACCTGCAGATTGGCAAAGTGGTGTGTGAGGTCAACACCACCAAAGTTTTGAGGTACTAAGACAACAAAAGTGGAGCAACCCTTGGGGGACAGGAGGCTGATAAAAAGTTCAGAGATTGCTGAAAAACAATAACAATGATAGGGATGAAGAAATGTTCACAAAAACCAATGGGTAGAAAGTGCATGAACAAGTGAATCTGACTTAGCGGGGCAGAGATTGAAGCAGCTGCGCAAAACCACTCACCGCACCACCCAGAGCACTGCACACCTGAAGGCACGCTTAGTGCACGTGAGAGCAGACGTGAGGAGTGACCTCAGCCAAGTTCTATTCTCTTATGCAGGGATCTGCCAAAGCCCAGTCATTAATTTTGTATTATTTTTCTTTAAGGAGAAGCCTTAAATTATAAAAGCTTCATGCCCCACTAATCTTCTTTTGTCCCTCCTTGAGGCTGAAACAAAAAGATTAATTAAGAGTCTTTATTAGAAAGTTAGATCTTAAGATACCCTTTCTCGGTCCATAGAAACAGGAACTCCTTGGCTGAAGACAGATGTACTGCCTAAGATGTGAAAACAGCTTTGTCTCAGATACAGGCAGGAATGAGGGTCCATATTGAAATAAGAAGATTAAATGAAAATACTCACATTGAATTATAGACCCAGAAGCCCTCCCTCTAGTTAGCTCCCAGAACACTGACAATTAGTTGTCCCTGAGAGAAGCTGGGGAATCCTTCCCTGGACAAGCTACCAGAGTCGGCCCTTTCAAACTCCCCTAGGCAGTCGCATCCCTGTTCAATCACTGCACGGTAAAACCAACCAAGATACATGCCTGCCAAGCTTCCAATCGTCTTCCTTATAACTCACTTTTAAACATGAGTGGACAATCAAGAGTCACTAGACACTGAAGGACAATCTCCAACATGAAAGTCAGAGGCTAAAACATAAACAGGAGAAGAAAACAAAACAAGACAAAACAAATTATGAGGAAATAGTCAGTGCAGGGTACAGAAAAAAAATTTAACTAAAAATTAACCTCAGATAACAGAGGTTATTACATACAAGCTATCTGAGATTTAAAAAATTAAGCATTCATAAAACATGAAAATACTCTTAGAAGTTAAATACAAATGTCAATATTTTGGAAACATTTAATCCATGATTTGGAATGTGAAATTGCTGACATCTCCTATGTAGCAGAACAAAAGGATGAAGGGAAAATTGGGCAGAGTGAAACTAAATGTGGTAGGTTCCCTTGATTCCCAGCCCTGGAGCACAGGCTCTGTACAACAGGTCCTAGAAAACGACACTTTGTGGCAACGTTGATGACAGGCCTAAGACCTTAACTCTTACTTATATCAATTGGCCTATGCTAAACTTGGTTTCATTCTACATGTCACTTAAAGTCACAGATGATACAAAGTGAGGACTTACTGTATGATCCCCTCCCCTTTAGTGTGAGAAAAACTTGTGAATATAATGCCAATTTTTCCACTTCTTACCAACACTTGTTATTACCTGTCTTTCTGAGTATCAGCATTTTAATAGGTATAAAGTATTATCTTAGTGTGGTTTTGGTTTGTGTTTTCCTGATGGAAAAATGACATTATTCATTTTATGTGCTTATTAGCCATTTATATATTTTCTTTGGAGAAACGTCTATTCTGATGCTTTCCCCATTTTCTAAATTGGGTTATTTATCTTTTTATTGTCGAGTTGTAGGAGTTTTTATGTATTCTAGATACAAACTCCTTCTTAGGTAAATGATTTGCCAAAAACTTTCTCCAATTGTAGGCGTAATCTTTCACTTTCTTGACAGCGTCCTGTGAAGCACAAGTTTCTAATTTTGATGATGTCCAATGTATCAGTTTTTTTCTTTTGTTGCACCAATTACATTTTCAGCATCATTCCAAGTCTTACTTGCCATGCCAGATATGTTCCTTAAGTCTTTCCTAGATTCCACGACTCCAGGGTCCCCTCAAACTCCGCCCAGTTTGCTTCGGTCGGTAATGCCCTTTTCTGCCACTTCCTCCATATCTTGTATAGATTTATAAGCAACTCATTACACTTACTGATTAATATATTTCTCTCTCCGTAAGTAGGTTGTGAGCAACTTGAGCGTAGGGCCCTATTATTTATCCAACTTTGTATTAAAAATGCACAACAAACAAAAAATCTTGGCCCATAGTGGGCATTCAGGTAATGTTTGATAATTAAAGAATAAGTGAATAAATGTATATATGCTAATTGCACATTCAAACATGGTCTGATGCATTCCGAGTGCTCATAATGTGTTGGATAACGTCCAGAGCTGTTTCATGGGACCGCAGTACTCTTATATCCAAATCTTTGCTGATATTATCTTTCCTACATAGAATACACATTTTTTTCTTGTAGTTTCTAGAATCTCATCTCTCTTACCAAGGCTTTCCAAATAATTGGATAAAAAGAAGACACATTTTATTTTAATATGTATTTTCCTGAGACTCACACTTAATTAACATAAATACATTATGTTGATTTTTCTAAATAATGTATATTTAGTTATTGGCTATATTTGCGGTAATTCTTTTGCCTGTTAATGTATATAAAACTCCTGATTGTCTATTTTCCTTGGAAGAAACAAGAAACTAAGGGAGTGCAATAGGGGAAAAATAAGAGGAGCATCATCCATAGCAAATCTTGCTTTCAAATTCTTAGGCATCGTTAAGCAGAATAGATAACAAAACCATGTGCTATGATGCTCATTTTTTTCATTTTCTCTTTTCTCCTACATATCCTACAATCAACTTTCTCAACCAAAACACTGATCCTTTTAACTCAGAAAAAGTACAAAAACAAAGACAAACAAAATACAGCAAGTGCCTTCTTCATTAGCCTAGATAAGAAAAAGTTGAGTATATATCTTATTTTGGTCTTTATCTTTGTCTACCTAACAGCATGTGATGGGTAAAAAAAGAAAAGATTGGAAAAGATTGAAATTAAAATTATATACTCTGTGAGAAGTCCAGGGCCATTTTTCATAAATCAACTTTATACACATACATCTATTATATTTAACTTCTAAAAAGTTCATATTTATAAAACATTTCACAAAATTAAATGATTATTAATGCTAAGTGACAAATACATTTCCATGTGCCACAGAAGAATCAAGTATATTACAGAAAACAAACAAATCTGTACATTAAAGTACATGGATTAAAGAAGTTTCATTTAGTCACTCAGCCAATATTTAACAAGCATCGGCTTCATTTTCCAGATCCCATTCTAGGCACTGAGAACATAGCAGCAATCAAAAAAGTCCCTACCCTGATGGAATTGACATTCTAGTGAAGGCACACAGACTATAAACAAATGTATGATCTGTCAGGTGGTGATAAAGACAATAAACAAATGCAAGGCAGAGGAAAGGGAATAGTGGGAAACAGAAGCAGGAGGAAGGGAATGTACTTTTAGACATAAGATGCTTGAGCAGAGATAAAGGATGTTCGAGTGAGCCAGGAAGAGATCTGGGGGAAAAGCCCCCAGGCAGAGGACTAGCAATGGCAGAGTGCCCAGGACTAGAGCGTGCCTGGCATATTCAGGGAATCACAGAGGCCAGTCTGCTGTGCAGTGAGCAAGGAGCGAAGTAGGAAGAAATGAAGTTGGAGATCATGAAGTACCTTACGGCACATGGTAAGAAAATCTTGACTCTGAGACATGACAAGACAAAAAGATGGGATTACATTTCCTTTACTCCTCTGAACAAGTCAGTCAGTCTTCTTTTTCTTTTTAACTTAATCTTTATTGTATTTTTTCCCACTACCATTATTTAGTCCCCTTACGCCCTCTCCCCCCAGCAACCACCACCCTGTTGTCCATGTCCATGAGTCCTTTTTCTTTTTTGCTCAATCTCTCTACCCCCACAAACCCCCTCCACTAGCTGTCATCCTGCTCTCCATCTAGGAATCTGTTTCCATTTTCCCTGTTAGTTCAGTTTGTTCATTAGATTCCACATACGAGTGAGTCATATGGTATTTGTCTTTCTCTGACAGGCTTATTTCACTTAGCATAATGTTCTCCAGGTCCATCCATACTGTTGCAAAGGGTAACATTTTCTTTTTTACAGTCAAGTAGTATTCTATCATATAAATGTTCCACAGGTTTGTTATCCACTCATCTACTGATGGACACTTGGGCTGCCTCCATATCTTGGCAATTGTAAATAACACTGCAATGAACATAGGGGTGCTTATGTTCTTTCAAATTAGTGTTTTGGGTTCCTTCAGATATATTTCCAGAAGTGGGATCACTGGGCCAAAAGGCAGATCCATTTTTAATTTTTGAGGTATCTCCATAATGCTTTCCACAGTGGCTGCACCAATCTTCATTCCCACCAACAGTGCAAAAGGGTCCCTTTCTCCATGTCCTCACTTGCACTTATGGTTTGTTGATTTATTGATGATAGCCATTCTGACAGGTGTGAGATAATATCTCACTGTGGTTTTAATTTGCATCTCTCTGATGATTACTGATGTTGAGTATCTCTTCATATGTTTATTAGCCATCTGTATGTCCTCTTTGTATAAGTGTCTATTCAGGTCTTTTGCCCATTTTTTAATTGGGTTATTAGTTTTTTTTAGTGTTGAGTTTTATAAGTATTTATAAATTTTGGATATTAATCCCTCATCAGATGTATTGGTAAATATGTTCTCTCATTCTCTGGGTTGTCTTTTCATTTTGTTGATGATTTTCTTTGCTGTGCAAAAAATTTTTAGTTTCAACACAGTACTGGATGTCCTAGCCACAGCAATCAGACAAGAAGAACAAATAAAGGTATTCAAATTGGATAGGAAGGAGTTAAACTGTCATTATTTTCAGATGACACGATACTGTACATAGAGAACCCCAAATATTCCAAGAAACTACTAGAACTGATAAATGAACTCAGCAAAGTAGCAGGAGACAAAATTAATATCCAGTTGCATTCTTATATGTGCCAATAACAAACTAACAGCATGGGAAATTAAGAAAACAATCTGATTCACAATTTCTACAAAAAGAATAAAATACATAGAAATAAACCTAACCAAGGATGTAAAAGACCTGTAGTCAGAAAATTATAAGACATTGAGGAAAGAAATAGAAGAAGATACAAATAAATGGAAGAATATACTGTGTTCATGGGTGGGAAGAATTAACATCATTAAAATGTCCATACTACCCAAAGCAACCTATAGATTCAACACAATTCCTATCAAGATTCCAGTGATATATGTCACAGAACTGGAGCAAATATTTCAAAAATTTATATGCCCTCCATAGCAACAGCCCTGCATAGCAACAGCAATCCTGAGAAAGAAGAACAAAGCTGGAGAACTCGTGCTACCTAATATGGAACTATACTATAAGGCCATTATAATCAAAACAGCAGGGTACTGGCACAAATACAGACATACATTATAAGGGGATTAAATGGTAATGAAAAAATACAACAAAGATTAAATTTTTTAAAAAACAGACACACATAGATCAATGGAACAGAATAGAGAGGCCAGAAATAAATTCACACTTTTATAGTCAATTAATATTCAATAGAGGAAACAAGCACATAAGCACATATACTGAGTAATAGTTTTCCCAACAATAAATAGTGTTGGGAAAATTGGACAGATACATGCAGAAAAATGAAACTAGACCACCTTCTTACACCACACACAAGAATAAATTCAAAATGAATCAAAGACTTAACTGTTAGACCCAAAACCATCAAAATCCTAGAAGAAAACATAGACAGCAAAATCTCAGACATTGCTTGTAGCAGTATTTTATCACATATATCTCCCCAGGCAAGGGAAACAAAAGAAAAAATAAACAAATGGGGCTACATTGAACTAAGAAGTCAGTCTTGAAGGAAAGGAATACGCTAACAGGAATCACAACACCAAGGAGGGATGAGACTAGTCCTGAGGAACAACCGACTGCTTTGAAACCCACTTCAAGATCATAACATGTGACCCTTGCAAGTTTTATTTGGAAACGTTGTGAATACAATAACAGGCTGACATTCATGATTACCTTCAGTCTGCATGCAGTAACCTCCTATTTTCCCATCAGGAAATGGAATTCTAGTCTAAATTCAGCCTCATCAGAATGCTAATAATAGCACAATTGTGAAGAGCACCTCTGAGTTAGAGATGCCCAATTCTTCTTAATTAAGCCTTATTACATGTCCTCAGGTTCAGGTTAACCATCACCCTGTGGTGAGCAACAATTAAAGACAGGCATCAACATTATACCAGAACTAGAACTCGGAAGAAACAACTACCAAGCTCTAGCCCGGCAAACGTGCCAGCATGCAGTAACTCGTCTTTCTCATTGCTGAACATTTAGCAGTCACTGCTGAGCAGCTCATTTTGCCACACTGCAGCTGCCCAAACAATTTTCCCACAGAAATTGCACAAAATTTCACCAGCTAATTTGTTCGAATCCCGCAAGCTTTCTTTTCCCCTCCTTCCTTACCATCTGTCCTCCCTTCTCTCCCTCCCTTTCTTCCTTTCTTTTTCTTAATAGTTACATCCTGGGCCTAAATCATCTCCTTTAGGGATGAAGTCTCTCCCTGCTTTAGTGAAAGAACTTTACTATGTTTAATTCTTATGGTAAATTAGGTACAAAGAAAAGGACATCTGTGCTGGGCAATATTAAGACTGTACTGTGGAGCTCAAGCAGTCCTGGTGAATTCTCTTCCCAGTGAAATACTTTTGTGGTCATTGTTCAAAATGGGTGCCAGTCAGGGAGTTACATGGGAATTCCTGCTGCTTCAGATCTCAGCCTATTCTCTTCACAGTTACCACCACTCTGTCCTTGTCTTCCAGACCCATTAGGATTTGAAGATTCATATTTATTGTTCATCACTAGGGAGGAAAAAACAATGTAACAACAACTTAAAATGTGATGATATCACAAATTTTTTTCATTTTTTAAAAATATATTTTATTGATTATGCTATTACAGTTGTCCCATTCTCCCCCATCATTCCCCTCCACCCTGCACACACCCTCCCTCCCACATTCCCCCCTCTAGTTCATGTCCATGTGTCATAAGTTCTTTAGCTTCTACATTTCCCACACTATTCTTGCCCTCCCCCTGTCTATTTTCTACCCACCATCTATGCAACTTATTCCCTGTATCTTTACCCCCCTCTCCTCCTCCCACTCCCCTGTTGCTAACCCTCCATGTGATCTCCATTTCTGTGTTTCTGTTCCTGTTCTAGTTGGTTGCTTAGTTTGCTTTTGTTTTAGGTGCGGTTATTAATATCTGTGAGTTTGCTGTCTTTTTACTGTCATATTTTTTCTCTTCTTTTTCTTAGATAAGTCCCTTTAACATTTCATATAATAAGGGCTTGGTGATGATGAACTCCTTTAACTTGACCTGATCTGAGAAGCACTTTATCTTCCCTTCCATTCTAAATGAAAGCTTTGCTGGATAGAGCAATCTTGGATGTAGGTCCTTGACTTTCATGACTTGGAAAACCTCTTTCCAGCCCCTTCTTGCCTGTAAGGTCTCTTTTGAGAAATCAGCTGACAGTCTGATGGGAGCTCCTTTGTAGGTGACTGTCCCCTTATTCTTTGCTGCTTTTAGAATTCTCTCCTTCCTTTTAATCTTGGCTAATGCAGTTGTGATGTGTCTTGATGTGTTCCTCCTCGGGTCCAACTTCTTTGGTACTCTCTGAGCTTCCTGTACTTCCTGGAAGTCTATTTCCTTTGCTAGATTGGGGAAGTTCTCCTTTATTATTTGTTCAAATAGCTTTTCCACTTGTTACTCTTCTTCTTCCCCTTCTGGTACCGATATAATTCGGATGTTGGGACATTTAAAGATGTCCTGGAAGTTCCTAAAGCTCTCCTCACTTTTTTGAATTCTTGTTTCTTCCTTCGTTTCTGTTTGGTTGTTTCTTTCTTCCTTCTGGTTCACTCCATTGATTTGAGTCCTAGTTTTCCTCCCACCTCTATTGGTTCCCTGTGTGTTTTCCTTCATTTCACTTATTGTAGCCTTCATTTGTTCATCTAATTTGTGAGCAAAATCAACCAATTCTGTGAGCTTCCTAATCACCAGTGCTTTGAACTGTGCATCTGATAAGTTGGCTATCTCTTGGTTGTTTAGAAGAATTGGCTCTGGGGCTTTGATTTGTTCTCCCTTTTGAGCCATTTTTGGGTTTGTTTGTTTTTTTGTTGTTGTTGTTCTGGTCACGGCTGTTAGGTAGTGAGAGGTGGATCCTTAGGTGTTCCCCAGCGGGGGGGAGCCCAGTTGCTGGGTTGTGACTCTGTATGTGGGGGCAGGGTCTGAGAGGGAACAATGGTGCTTGCTCCGCTCTCTCTCAGATTCCAGTCCCCTCCTCCGCTTCCCCTTCTCCTGGATTATCTGTGCGTGAATATGGGACCGCCTGGTCAGCCAGCCACCTTGCAGGGCCTCACTGGGTCTGCCTGTAGCCACCCCATGCCTGGGGTCCACTAGCTGCTGCCTGCACACCTGGGATTTGCCAGCCGCTGCTGCCTGCATGCCTGGGTCTACCAGCCTCCACTTTTTCCTGCCACGACTCTGCCCCTCTTACCAGTCTGGATGAAAGGTTGTTGGACTTCCATACAGGTCAATTTTCTATCAGTTCTAATTGTTTTCTTGTTTCTAAATCTTTGTTGTCCTTAATTTTGGTTGTGCAAGGAAGCACAGTATGTCCACCTACGCCTCCATCTTGGTTGGAAGTACACCCACAAAATTTTTTTTAATCCTACCTAGTTCTCCAGATAAATAATTTATATTCTATATTGACACTTAACTGCAGGCAAGAAAACCTCTCTTATAATGCCTTTCCTGGTTTCCATAGGAAGTTTCATCTATCCAAACATTACAGATATTTATTGAGTATTTATTATGTGCCAGGCATCATTCTAGGTGTTAGAGATATAGCAGTAAACCAAAAAATAAAATAAAATAAAATAAGTTAAAAAAAAAGTTATTGCACTGCTATTGCTACCAGTGCAGGGAAACATACATTATAAAATTAAGTAAGTGAAATACGTAGCTGGGAAAATTGTGGTAAATGGTGTGAAGAAAAATAAGCCAGAGAAAGAGGCTAGGAACAACTAGGTGGGAGGGAGGTACAATTTTAAATAGGCAGTCAGGAACGGTATCACTGAAAAGATTCATTTGAACAAATATCTGAAAGATTTGAACACATAGGATACCCTTTCAAGAAGCATTTTGACTTCATGTCATTTCATTTCTAAAAATATATTCTCTGGGGTGGTTTTAAAGAAGCATATTTTATAGTCTTTTGGATTACTTTACACACTTTAAATGTTAGCTTAAAGATGATCACTCTCACCGTTATTATCTAACATTGTTCTGGAGGAGATAGTAGCCAATGAAATTGGTCAAAAGAAGAAATTAGGTATGAAAATAGCAAAGGAGGAGGTGAGTATTATAATTGATAGATCATCTATCAATTGCTTCAACCTAAATAAGAAAAAAGGCTTACCGGACTAACTTACGGTGATAGAAATGAGAATTGGGTTATTCTTGGGAGTAGATAATGTCAGATAGGGCACATGAGAGCCTTCTGGGTATTGAAAATATTCTGTATTTTCATTAGTAATGGTTAAATGCATGTACACATACTTTAAAATATTTGCAAAAATTTTACAGACTTTAGCCCTGGCTGGTGTGGCTCAGTGGATTGAGTGCCAGCCTGTGAACCAAAGTGCACCAGTTCGATTCCCAATCAGGGCACATGCCTGGGTTGTGGGCCAGGTCCCCAGTAGGGGGACGTGCAAGAAGCAGCCACACAATGATGTTTTTCTCCCTCTCCCCTCCCCTTTCCCTCTCTCTAAAAATAAATAAATAAAATATATTTTTTTTAATTTACAGACTTTATATAAACTGTATCCCAATTAAAAACAAAAACTAGCCTGGAATTTCCTTCTATTCAACTACAACATACTTGAGACTAGGCTATCCACATTCCTTTCTTTCTTCCCTTTAAGAGTCAAACTCACCTATTCAGCAAAATTCCAATGCCTGATAGCACAAATGCAAAGTCACAAGGAAAACAGAAACACAAATATATTTAGCTGGTGGAGAGATCAAAGAAAAGTAAATAATGCACCGTGGCTTCATCAAACGTTTACAGAACAGTACAGGGCAGAACAAAGTAGCCAATAATCAAGATATGTGTCAGGATCCTATTTGCTTTAGAGCAATTTATCTGCAAATTTGCAATTGGTTTCAAAGTCTTTCCCCAAAATCTAACATTTTGTTAAGAGATTGTAATAAAACTCTTTCCTTCTTGAGATTTTGCATTTGCATTGCCCTACAGTCCACTGACCCATATGTATCAAAGCAGCTTCCAAACACTCTAGCAGGATAGTCAAAAATACAACTCTCCCCACTACCCCGTTGTCCCTCCCCTTATTTTTCAACAGAAGCAATTCCTGGTGGGGGGGTAAAGAGCACAGAAAAGTCATAGGCCAAGGGTGGCTAAAGTCAATGACCTTGGGCAAACCCACCAAGCTTCCTCTTACTAGAAGCCACAATTTGAAAAGTGAAAATAAGCAAAGTAATGTCATAATGAACTGCTACCAGTAAAAAAGCTAATGGAAGGAGGGAGCTGCATGAAATTCACCCAACAGCATGATTTTGTCCCATTAACAATGCTCTCTTCTGTAGGGATCCAATGAATTCTGAGCTCATAGCAACATGAAGCCAGAAAATAATCAAATATTTTGGAGGAAAAAATATACAGAGAAGGGAGAATTGGATATTATTAATAGCAATTATTCCCAACTTTATTAATTTTTCTCTTCTTGGAAAGAAATGACAAAGAAAATATAGAATTTATTCCAGGCCTGCTAAAATACATCTACCTGGAATTATTTCTATTATTGATGAATCAAAAACTCCTTATCACTTTTTAAACCTTTATCATCTTATAATTTTTGTGAAGACCTCACACCTTTTAATCCTCTGGAATGGAACAGCTGTGTTGTCCTGGAAGGGGAAGGAAACGGGTCCAGGTTGTCTAATTTGAGAATCATGGCTTTGTTACTTACTAGATATAATATAGGAGACAAAGCCTAGTTCCACATGGCTGTCATAAGGAGTAAAATAGTTTTGTAGCTTGTAACAACTTATACACATGTAAGAGGGGCGGTATTACCAAGTGGGAAGAACAGAGAGATCCTAGTTCAAATCTCAGCAGTATCACTTTGATCAAGTTAAGTTCTCTGAACTCAATTGCTCCATCTGGATTGTTACAAGGATTAAATATTAACTTACATAAAGGCCCAGTCACTTAACAGACATCCAATAAAAGAGCTATTATATTGAAGATTTTTTTCCTTTCCTTTAGTTATTTTTCAGTCATTTACTCAACAAATATTTATTGAATAAATGTGCTGGGGTATAACAATAAGACATACACGACCATCATCATGGACTTATCATCTAACAGGGGACACAAACAAATAAACAAAAAATTAAAATGAGATTTTGTATGGATTGCAATAGGAAAAGCATAGGGCACTCTGGGAGCCTAGATGAGACACACTTCATCCAATTTAGGTTGGTATCACAGAGGCCTTTGGAAAAAGTGTAATTGAGCTGAAATCTGAAAGATAAATAGGAATTAACAAATGAAGCAGAGGAAATAAGGGAAAATTTCCAGGAAAAGATACTCACAAAGGCCAAGAAGCAAGAGAGATAATGTTTATCAAGAAATACCTCAAAATATCCACCAACACATCTCCTCTGTTCTGGGATAGAACACAAATGCCCTCATACAGATCTTTCTGCCCTTTTCTTGCCCTTGAACACCATGTCTTTCAAATTTGCATCTGACAGAGATCCATCAAAGACAATTGAAGAAAACATATTTTCATCCTCAGCCGAAATCTGACCGTGTCTAAGCACCATTATCAAGTATAAATTCCCGATAATTCACAACATGTGCTCTGGTTTCAATCTAGTGACACTATGAGCACAGCATTGGCCTGAATGATGATAGATAAATGCCACTCTCTACGCTCTATGACTTTAACAGTCCATTTAGGAAAATAAAACAGATTATGACATAAAACAGAATGTGATTAAATACTACTTGAATGGTTGGACAACAAATGTAATAGAAATTCAGACAAGGATTGACCTTGATAAAAATCTTATAAATGCCACTACAACTTGGGAGGATTTTCCACACAACATTTACTGAGTATACCTCAAAACCAGGAATTTATTTATAAAAACCGTGTATTTATTCTTACGTGTTTAAGCTTCAGTCACCTTCAAAGTACTCTCCATTTGATGCAATACACCTACTGAGACATTTTTTCCATTGTTCAAAACAGTTTTGAACTCATTGATTTTGATGCCTTCTAGTGCTTCAGCAGTTTTTTGTTTCACCTCTTCCACATCAGCAAAACATTTCCCTTTGGGGAATTTTTTAATCTGGGAAAACAAAAAACAGAGTTGCTCAGGATGAGATCAGGTGAATAGGGAGGTTGGGGGCAGGGGGATCATGCTGTTTTTGATCACACTCAGCATGGTGTGGGCAAGTGCAATTGTAAATCACCCACTATGAAGTGGGTGAATGCATTGAGTCTTCAAAAAAATTTCACTGAAGTCAAATTTGAGCCTCTCACAACACCAGCTGATACACTGATACTGATGGGTTCTTAGAACACTCACCTAGCAGAGGAAGACTGTCCTACAAGGGGCTCACCCTCTAGAAGATAATTAGGCATGGGTTGGGTCACCCCTCATATATATATATATGTATGCACACACACAAGAACACTTTGACAAGTTCATTTGTTCAGTCATGCAACAAATATTTAAGCTGTCTGCTATTATATGTACATGACAGGTAGAGGAACAAAACAAAGTTCTGCCCATACAAATCTTATATTTTTATTGGCAAGAGAGGAGGTCATACAAGTAAACACTTCACCTACTTCACCTATGTATCTTACTGAATCCTTGAAATAACTCCACGAGGTAGGACTTATCATCCTCCTTTTACAAAGGAGACACAGGATATGGAGTAACTTGTCCAAGGTCAAACAGCTAACGATTAGCACAGACAAGATTTTAACCTCATCTATCAGGTTATATAGCCCAGGTTCAAGGTGAGCCATTCCATTCCACTGCTGAAACTGGCTACTCCCCTGAACCACAGAAGTTGCTGATGGCTGCTCTGATACTGCTTCTCTGATACATTGTCAGTCCCGAAACAGTGTGCCCAGCATTTAGCCAAGTGAGTCTCACAGTCTCTCCTTCCACTGAGCTAGGTTGTGGGCTATTTCTTACTCCTGCAGTTTCTACCTTCCATATGCATCACTTTCAATTGTGATTTTGGTTTCCACTTGAAAATATACCTACAGGTTATCTATGATAGTGTCAACAATATATAAATATTGGGCTGGCCAAAAAGTTCATTTGATTTTTTTCTGTAAGATGGTTCCAGTAGCATTTAGTTGCCTTTAACTTCTTTCAGAACAATTTTGTTAGGTTTTATTGTGACAGCTGTCATATCAGTGTGCATTTAAAAAAATCAAAATTGGTGAACTTTTGTATAGCCATTTTAATATTGAAAAGGGAAGAAAACACACTTTTTTGCATATTATGCTTTATTATTTCAAGAAAGGTAAAAACACAACTGACATGCAAAAACAAGATTTGTGCAGTGTATGGAGAAGGACCTGTGACTGATGGAACATATCCAAAGTGGTTTGTGAAGTTTCAGGCTTAGAGATTTCTTGCTAGATGATGTTCCACAGTGGGGTAGACTATTTGAAGTTTAAAGCGATAAAATTGAGACATATTACTTGAGGACAATCAATGTTATACCACGCGGGAGATAGACGATGTACTCAATATATACAAATCAATAAAGATATTGGTGAAAATGAAAAAAGGGGTTTTTATTTTACAGAAAAAACTCAACAGGTTTTTTGGCCAACCCAATATATGGCTTTCACTCTATGCAATTATCTTCTCTGCTCTTAACATCTTCAACAAATTCTCCATTCATTTTCCTCATTCACCAAAAAGTTGTTGAGTGACACCATACTTACCTTCAAAGGTAGCGCTCTAATTGGTTATGTGGAAACTGTGATTTTTTTGATTACTGTATTTGGATTTTATACATATTAATAATAGCTCTACAATTGAGCAGTCAGCACCTAGTCCATTTCTACATTAGTTCATTTCAATAACACGAGAAACTGAGTTTCAGAGAAGCTGAGTTATCTTGCTCAAGACCAGGATATAGTAAACCCAGGTCTTCTCCTGTATTTCCTACTACACCATGCTGCTTCCTATCTAAAACGATAGAAATCCCAGAAATGCAGATTTGAAATGACTTGCTAGGATGGTTCATATGATCCCTTCCTGTGTGGACATCTTTCCAACAGAATCCTATCCAGCGATCCAGTCTCCTGTCGAGAGCCTGGCTTTGTCACCTGCAGATTGTGACCTCTGTTTCCTCCTCCACAACAAGGAACGCTACTTCCTGCCTCAGGGTGACAGTGAGGAGGAAACGACAGTGTGTGTGAAGTCCTGTGCCAACAGTAAGGCACTTTACCAATGTTCCCTGAGCTTCTTTACAAGTCAGACCCGTAAAGCACTTTTTATTTTCAAATTTAAGTCATTACAAATGGATTTTCTTTCATACATTACTTATTTCATAATCACAAATTTAAATACAACAATATAGTGACAGCTCTTTTTAATGCAAGATTATTTTACATTACTACTACATAAGACCAAGCTTACAATGTTTTTCTCCAATTTCTTTATACGACATAAGTTTTTCTCAAATTATTTGAACAGGGAAGAAAATATCAACTTTGGAATAGCTATGAGAAAGTGAATTTCATCGTAAATGTGCAGTTACATAAAATAATTAATTTGGCTTGCAATAAGACCAGCTTTAAATGAATTTACCGATATAATTTCATTAGAATCATATCCATATTAAAAACACCAACACAATTATAATAGAAAACATTTATTGAGCATTTGACACTTGTTAACTCATTTAATAAAATTCTTCAGTTATAGGAGAATAATACTTCAACAATTAAAGGAAAGTTTAATAACTAAAGGAAAGTTAGCATAGGACACTAATAAAATTATATAGGCAAAAATACATATATAGCATATACAACCTGATTTTTAACAGAACTTTTGGTGAATTATAAATTATACCCCAAAACAGAAATGTTTTAGAACCCTTTATAGAAACTACAGATAAAATAAGTTAAATTTCATTAACTGTGGAATGTCCACATGCATGCTCATTTAAGACTGATTCATAATATTATCTCCCTTTATCCAAGTAAATAAAAAATTAGATTTCTCTATTTATTTTCTATTTCTTTAGCTTTCAGTTCTTCTCAGTATATTAATCTTAAAAACTGTCATTTCCAGGATTGTTTCTGTGCTTCTTTCCTTGGCATTCAGATCATTTCCCTTTCCTTTCCAAAGATTTTATTCTAAAAAGCCATAACAATGCACAAGCATATATATATTTGTATCTCTGTGTATGCACAATATTACATCTTTTTTAAAATTTATATTTCTCTTAGTAATGAATGAAAATAAAACCAGGGAAGAAGGTTCACCCCTTTCTCACCCCCTATTAAGGCAGAAAGGTGGAAATACATCATGTGGGCTTAGGAAACACAAAAGGTGTTTCTTTCCTAAGGTGCCCATCTCACTAAATAAAAATACTTACTGTTTTACTTACAGCCAATGTCCTTCAAATTGCTTGTGATGGTATGTTTTTTCAGCAATGACATCTGAAAAATCAAAGAAAATCAGTTTTCCACCTTCTAAGGTTCCGTATCTTCTGAGTGATGCAGGCTCAAGAGTTGCCAAATGAGATGGGCAAAGGCGGCCAAGTAGGACTTCCTAGCCAACCTAAAAATAGCAGGCGGTAGGGGGCAGATATATTTGTTTCTCCTTGTTCCTTTTTTCCCTAAGAGCTAGGTACCAAAATAATGGTTTGTTCAAAATTAAAACTGTGCAAATAGAATCATATTCTTTCTTGCCCTGAGACTTACATGTGCTTAGTAGGAAAATTTTTACATTTTGCTAAGAAAAATGTAAAAATCAAGGCAAACCTATAGTCTACATTTATTACATGAAGTTTTTCATTGTGGAAAAAAAAATTTGACCACAACTTACTGGAATCAAGAATTGCCTTTGTCTTTTATTTCTTGGAGCTCCTTGAATGATAACTATTAACATTTCTATGTTTTATAATTTAAGAAGTCCTTTCACAGATTTTACGTTATTGGCTCCTTACAACCAGCCTGGGACTTGGAAGGTTCTAGAATTACAATCTGAAAAATGTAAAAACTGAGGTTCACAGAAGTTGAAGCTTGCTTAAGGCCATCTGGATACAAAAAAGAGACAGATCTGTCTTCAGATTCCACAGTTGTGTCACACACACACACACACACACACACACACACACCCTACCTCCCAACATAAATGGCTTTTAAGGATTGAATTTTTAAACTTTTACACATGTACAAATAAATTTGGGGGGGGAAATATTATACTAATTGTTCTTGGATTAAAAGTCCTTTAAAAATTCAAAAGTTCTACAAAGTGTGAAAATACAAATTTACTAATATTAATTACATAATGACAAATCCATTTTAAAATTTCATTTTTCAAAATAGTATTCACTTAACAAAAGAAATTAAATAAGGAGTTACCTGGACATTTAAGTTTTGTTTGTTTGAATGTGGGAGCCAAGACGCTAACAGCTTGGAAGGATATACAAATGTCGTAAGTGGTTCTCTCTCAGTGGTAGAATTACACTTTTTTTTCTTCTCATATTTTCTGTACATTTCAAACTTTGCAGAATCAAGAAAATACAAGCATAATTGCATTTTTAAAAAAATGACTTAGACATAAGAAATTGTTACAATAAACCAAAAAAAAAGCAGGACACAAAATTGAATTCATAGTGTTCTCTCAATTTGGTAAAAAAGAAAAATGTTTCTTTGTAGATGCAAGTACAGACAGCTGGCAGGCAATAGCCTGTCAGGATCATTTTACCTCTGCATGATGGGATCCAGGAAATTATCTTCTTATCTGAACATTTCTGCAATCTCCAACCTGTTTTAATGGGCACATTGTCCTTTTATAAAGAAGAAAAAAATGTTGTGCTTATTGTCACAGCCACTGGGAGATCAAGTGGAAGTAAAAAAAAGAAAATCTCATATTATAAATCAATGTAAAATATTAATATTCCCAAATTCTAATTTATAAATATTTCAGCTTTATGTCCACTAAGTCAGGCACAGATGTCTCTCACTACACATGAAAGATTAAGGGTCAACAAGTTCTGCTGATAATCAAATCTCAGTTTAAAAAGCCCTTTATTATTACATTTTCAATATACAATTCAAGATTTGGGTTTCTGAATGTAAACAAAAGTCCATGAAAGATCACAAATATGCACAATTGTAGAAATTAAGTCTATGTATATGAATATGTACATATATGAAGATGTATACACAGTAAAATGCAAGGATGTGGTGGGATTTCCAGTAGACTATACTTTTTACTTTATAATTTTTTAGATTAATTTTCTGTACTAAATATTGCTCGTTTCCATGAAATCAGAGATGCCTCCCCCATCTCCTTTACCTTGATTACTTTGTTTGCAGTAAAATAGAAATTGCAGAACACCAAGAGATAGATACCATTCAAGGGTTTCATTCACCTTCCTTTCAGTCCCTATTAAGCAATATCAAGTATTATCTAGGTATTACCTGCACTGCTCCACAAAAGGCAGAATTCTTCAGCTGTCTGAACAGACTGGAGGGCCTGACCAGGCATGAAGCCAATGCAGGATTTTTGCCTGCAGCTTATAACCATGCCTTGCAGAAACATCTGGGTAATTGTTTGGGTGGGGTGGGGAACAGAGTTATCTTCCCTTCATATTATTTCCTCATGGCAGAAATATTAGACTCATAACAGTAATTATAATATTTTACTCAAATAAGTGAAGAGTAATAGACTTCTAACTTTTACAAAAACAGAAAGAGCAACAGCAATTTCTACAGAATAGACTTTAAAGATTATTTACAGACACTGAGAATTCTTTGTTTTAGCCTCTCTTCTAGGAAAGGATACAAAGATCCTTATGTACCTTGCTTAAAAACAATAGATAGCCCTGATTGGTGTGGCTCAATGGGGTGGGCATCCTCCCACAAAATGAAAGGTCACTGGTTTGATTCCCAGTCAAAGCACATGGCTGGGTGGGGGCATGCGAGAGACAACTGATTGCTGTTTCTCACGCATGTAGATGTTTCTCTCCCTCTCTTTCTCCTTCCCTCCCCCTCTCTATAAAAGTAAGCAAATAAAATCTTTAAAAAGAGAAAAGAACAGATAAAAACCATAGCCTACTATAGTGAGTCTACTTCCCAAGAGAAGGAAGGCATCTTGGTGTTAGGAATGTCAAGCATCAAATTTTCCTGAGAGGCTTCCACAAATTTCTATCATTTTTTTAACTTACATTTATTGTTCACAATATTACAGAGGTCCCCACCCCCCAGCCTTTACCAACTCTACCTAGCTCCCGTTCCCCCTTCCCTGTGTTGAGTTGTGTAAGTTCTTTTGTCTATTTTGGAAATTAACCCCTTAGCAGATATACCGTTTGTGAATATGTTCTTCCATACAGTGGGTTTCATTTTGTTGTTTCTTTTGCTATGCAGGTTTTTAGTTTGACATAGTCCTATTTATTTTTTTTTTCCTGTTTCCCTTGCCCTAGGACATATATCAGCAAAATATTACTACAAAAGAAGTCTGAGATCTTACTGCCTATGTTTACTTCTAAGATTTCTATGGTTTCAAAACCATCTTTTATCCATTTTGAATTTATTCTGGTGTATGGTGTATGTTGGTGGTCTAGTTTGTTTTTGTTTTGTTTTTTGCATATATCTGTCCAATTTTCCCAACACCATTTATTGAAGAGCTTGTCTTTACTCCATTGTATGCTCTTGCCTCCTTTGTCAAATCTTAGACCATAAAGGCATGAGTTTATTTCTGGGTTCTCTGTTCTGTTCTATTGATCTATGTGCCTACTTTTATGCCAGTACCAGACTGTTTTTATTACAATTACCTTGTAGAATGGTTTAATACCAGGGATTCTAATACCTCTAAATTTGTTTTCTCAAGATTGCTGAGGCTATTCAAGGTCTTCTTTTGGTTCCATATAAATTTTTGGAGTATTCTTTCTGGATCTGTGAAATATGTCATTAGCATTTTAATAGGAATTGCATTGAATCTGTAGGTTGCTTTGTGTAGTATGGACACTTTCATGATGTTAATTCTTCCAATCCATAAACACAGCATGTGCTTCCACTTATTCTATCTTCCAATTTCTTTCTTCAATGTCCTATTGTTTTCCAAGTACAGATTTTACCTCCTTGGTTAATTTCTCGGCACCTTTTTGCTGTTGTTGCAATAGTACATGGGATTGTTTTCTTAGCTTCTCTTCCTGATAGTTCATTATTGGTATATAAAAACACCAATTTCTGAATATTAATTGTGTATTCTGCTATTTTGCCAAACTCATTTATTAGACCTAGTAGTTTTTTGGTGGAGTCTTTAGGGTTTTCCATGTATAACATCATGTCATTTGCGAATGACAGTTTTACTCTTTTCCATTTTGGATGCCTTTATTTCTTCTTGTCTGATTGCTGGTGGCTAAGATTTCCAGTACTATGCTGAATAAGAGAGGTGAAAGCAGATATTGTCTTGTTCCTGATCTCAAGGGAAATGCTCTTAGTTTTTACTCATTATGTTGGCTGTAGGTTTGTCATGTCTTTATTATGTTGAGATATAATCCCTCTATTCCCATTTTTCTGAGTTCCAATCATAAATGGGTGCTGGTTTTTATCAAATGATTTTTTCTGCATCTATTGATATGATCATGTAATTTTCATTTTGTTTACGTGTTGTATAACATTTATCGATTTGTGAATGTTGTACCAACATTGCATCTCCGGAATAAATCCCACTTGATCATAATGTATGATCTTTTTAATGCGCAAGTATTGCTGGATCTGGTTTGCTAATGTTTGGTGAAGATTTTAACATCTGTGTTCATCAGATATATCGGCCTATAATTTTCTTTCTTTGTAGTATGTTCATCTGGTTTTGGAACTAGGACAATACTGGCCTGGTAAAAAGAGCTTCCCACCTCTTGAATTTTTGAAATAGTTTGAGGATAGGTGTTAGTTAGTTCTTCTTTGAATGCTTGCTAAAATTCACCTGTGAAGTTTTACTATTTTTATAATCAGAAAACAATAAAGCTGCTCTCATTTTTTAATATTAGAACTTTTTCACAAATGAAAAATTATTTTTAAAACATTAATGAAGATATCAAAAATATTTATATTCAGCACCACTCAAAACAATTAAAATACAGAAAATAAAAATAAAACAATAAGAACTTGGGTAGGAATCTAATTTTCTTCATAAGTAACTTTCTCAAGGGGAAAAATAGATGTTCCTTCATCAGTCTTGGCAGCAGTAAATCAATAAATATTTGTTGAACTGAATATTAAATAAATTGCTATTTTTTATTTTTATACTGAAGACATTCTCCCAAGAATCTTAACCACCATTCCAATCTCAATCCCCAGAAGTAACTACATGAACAATTTGGTGAATCTCTCCGTACACAAACATATGAAAGAAAGATGGGGAGAGAGAGACAAGAAGAAGAAAAAGAAGGAAGAGAAGGTGGAGGAGGAGGAGGAAGAGAAAAGAGGGGAGAGGGAGAAGGAAGAGGAAAGAGAGAGATATAACTATTTATACTTCAAAATACAGTGGGTAGCCTACTATAGTTCTACCTAATTCATTCTTTTTTAATATGGCACAAACATAACAATTTTCCAGATGATATCAGCAACCAACAGATTGACTGAATGATAATAATAGTACTAAAAGTAATGGCTAACACTTATTGAGCATTTTTCCATATGCTTTATTTATATACTACACATTAAAATTGCATAACTTTATAGGTAGGTACTATTACTCATGGCACTCTTACAGATAAAGAAATGTAAATATATTACTTGCCCAAGACTATAATGACTTGCCCAATTTAGATAGTAAGCGGCAGGCCAGGATTTGAAGGCAGCAGTTTGTCTTCCAAGCCCATGTTCTTAATCACTACTATCTCTGTGATGTTAAAAATATTAAAGAAAAATTCTACCTTGACAATGAATGACTGTTGGTATATACCAGATATAAACAGAACACAATGTCTTGGGATTTTTTTTAACTATATCAGAACTTTCCATATTTAGTAGTGCTTTCAAAGTAACCATATCAAGAGATTTTATGATCAGTTTAGACTCTGTCATCAGTCAAAAGTATTTGAATTGTAAAAAACATATTAATTTCCTTCAAATAGATTTCATAAGCTGAACAGGAAAAGCAATCTAAGTGCCTAACTCTTACCTTTTTTTTTTTAACAATTTTATTTATTTATTTTTAGAGAGAAAGGAAAGGAAGGAGAAAGAAAGGGAGAGAAACACCAATGTGTGGTTGCCTGTCACGCACTCCTACTGGGGACATGGCCCGCAATCCAGGCATGTGCCCTGACTGGGAATTGAACTGGCAACCCTTTGGCCCGCAGACTCACGCTCAATCCATCAAGCTATACTAGCCAGGGCCTCTTGCCTTCTTTTGTGGCCCAAAGAAGCTTTTTTCAAGTTTTACTATCCATTTATTCACTAGACTTGTGACTAAATGATTTATGGTTACTAAAAAAAACTGTATCCAGTCACACACACATACACACAAGAAAAACCTAAACCATATTTTTAAAATATGACTCAGACTCTAAACTCAGATGCAAGAGTTTTTTGAATAATGGCAGAATCTTCGGAATAAATGTGTCATCTCTCAAGGTTACTCTTCCGAAGAGGATAAAATTCAATTGCCTGTTTAAGGTTAGTCTGCTAAAAGCTAGTTACAATACTTAACAGCTTTATTTCATTTGCTAATCCAGCAACCAGTTCATGTCAACCATCAGCATAACAAGTGATGTCCAGATTGACTATCCTGTTCCCAAGTCAGTGATTTGATAGCTAGTATTCTAAGTACTGTATGAAGATTAAAAACAATGTTGCTGAGCCAAATGGAGGATAAATTGTTTTTACAACATTAGCCAACTTCCTAATTTACTCTTTAACATAACATGATTTTGTTCCACCTGACAGTAACAGCAGGGACAGAAAATGGCAGCTTGAGGAGATGCTTTGCCTTTGACTGAATCTTAAACAAGGGATAACAGTAAAATCAGTGCATACATACACACAGATGTATATTCAATATTACCAAAGCACCAGTATCACCATTATTTTGAAGTGATGCCAAATACCATTAAAAGGTGATATGTTTCAAAAGATGGGTGAACTGAAGATTGGGTTACACCTATCTCTGTTACTGACCATGGATTTGTTAAGTAAACTTTTCTTTGAAAAATAATTCTGTCCAAGCTCCATATAGTTCCATAGAATAGTAAAAATAACTGTAAGCTTCTTTGTATACATAATTGTAAGTAAATGACAAAGTCTTACAAGACAACCCTTTATATACAGTCTAATGAGTGAACATCAGAAAATCAAATTTTGTGCTCACTTCAGCAGCACAGACTAAAAATTGGCATAATAACAGAGATTAGCATGGTTCCTGAGCATAGATAACATGCAAATTTTTAAAGTGTTCCACATTTTTAAAAGGAAAAAAAAGAAAAAAGAAAATCAAATTTCATGGCAATCTGTCACGAATAATTAATTATCTAACCAAATATTCCGTTGGTCAAAATGGTCATTACATTTATTCTGTAAAATAAAAGACACTTTTTCTTCATTTTCATCAATAATTTTATTGATTTGGATATTCTAAATATCTCAGCTATCTCCTGCCACTGGCTTCTTTCTAGTGGGGAGAGGCCAGGGGTGCTGCTAAACATCTTCCAATGCCTAACAGCCCCACATCAAAGAATTATGCGGCCAAAATGTCCACAGTATCAAGAAATTTCTCAAAATACTTGTGCCATGTTTGATCAGTCACAGCACCTTCTCCATACACTGCACAAATCTTTTTTTATTTCAGTTGCATTTTTACCTTTCCTGAAATAATAAAACACAATACATGAAAATGTTGCATATTTTCTTCTACCTTTAATATTAAAATGGCTGTATGAAAACTAAATTTATGTTTTTTTAAAAATGCACACTGATATGACAGCTGTCACAATACAATCTAATAACACTGATTCAAATGAAGTCAAAGACAACTCAGCACTACTAGAATCATCATACAGAAAAAGATGTAACGAGGACTTCCGGCCAAGATAGAGGTATGGGTGGACATGCTGTGCCTCCTCACACAACCAAGGTTGGGGACAGCAAGGATTTGGGAGCAAGAGAACAACCAGAAATGATGGAGGGTTGAACTGTACGGAGGTCCAAAGACCACTCATCCAGACAGGTGGGACGGGCAGAGTCGCAGGGGAGGTTGAGATTGGTGGACCCTGTTGCACAGGCAGAGGCTGCCGGATCCCAGGTGCGCAGGCAGCGGCTGGCAGACCCAGGGCACAGGGTGGAAACAGGCAGGCCCAGTGAGGCCACGCAGCAGGGCTGGCTGACCAGGTGGTCCCACATTTGCGTGCAGATTGTGCAGGCGGCGGGGGGAGGCGGCGGAAGGGACTGGAGTCCCAGGGAGAGCGGAGCAGGTGCCATTGTTCCCTCTCAGACCCTGCCCCCACATACAGCATCACAACCCTGTGACTGGGCTGTCCAACTCTGGGGAACACCTAAGGCTCTGCCCCTTACTACCTAACAGCCACAACCAGACCAAAACAAAAACGAAAATGGCTCAAACTGGAAAACACATCAAAGCCCCAGAGCCAATTCACCTAAATGACCAAGAGATATCCAACCTATCAGATGCACAGTTCAAAGCACTGGTGATTAGGAAGCTCACAGAATTGGTTGATTTTGCTCACAAATTAGATGAATAAATGAAGGCTACAATAAGTGAAATGAAGAAAAATGCACAGGGAACCAATAGAGATGGGAGGAAAACTGAGACTCAAATCAATACAGTGGACCAGAAGGAAGAAACAACCAAACAGAAAAGAAGGAAGAAACAAGAATTCAAAAAAATGAGGAGAGGCTTAGGAACCTCCAGGACATCTGTAAACATCCCAACATCTGAATTATAGGGGTACCAGAAGGGGAAGAAGAAGAGCAACAAGTGGAAAACTTATTTGAACAAATAATAAAGGAGAACTTCCCCAATCTGGCAAAGGAAATAGACTTCCAGGAAGTCCAGGAAGCTCATAGAGTCCCAAAGAAGTTGGACCCAAGGAGGAACACACCAAGGCACATCAGAATTACATTAGCCAAGATTAAAAGGAAGGAGAGAATTCTAGAAGCAGCAAGGGATAAAGGCAGAGTCACCTACAAAGGAGTTCCTATCAGACTGTCAGCTGATTTCTCAAAAGAGACCTTACAGGCAAGAAGGGGCTGGAAAGAAGTATTTGAAGTCTTGAAAGTCAAAGACCTACATCCAAGATTGCTCTATCCAGCAAATCTGTCATGTAGAATGTAAGGGAAGATAAAGCACTTCTCAGATAAGGTCAAGTTAAAGGAGTTCATCATCACCAAGCCCTTATTATATGAAATGTTAAAGGGACTTATCTAAGAAAAAGAAGATAAAAAATAGGACAGTAAAAAGATAGCAAACTTACACATATTAACAACCACACCTAAAACAAAAGCAAACTAAGCAACCAACTAGACCAGGAACAGAACCACAGAAATGGAGATCACATGGAGGGCTAGAAACAGGGGAGTGGGAGGAGGAGAGAGGGAGACAAGGTACAGAGAATAAGTAGCGTAGATGGTAGGTAGAAAATAGACAGGGGGAAGGCAAGAATAGTATAGGAAAAGTAGAAGCTAAAGAATTTATGACACATGGACATGAATTAAAGAGGGGGAATGTGGGTGGGAGGGGGTGTGCAGGGTGGAGGGGAATGATGGGAGGAAAATGGGACAACTGTAATAGCATAATCAATAAAATATATTAGAAAATAAATTTTTAAAAAAAGATGTAACAGACTTTTTGGCCAACCCAATACTACCCCCTAAAAACAACTTGGTATTATTCAATCTAAAGCTAGAGAAGCAGCTGGAAGTTATGTAAACTTTCTTATAGTAAAATAATTCTAAAAGCACTGCTCTTTTTGATTGCCTGCACATAATCCAACAACTCATTTTCTCCCACTCCCCACTTCTGCACACGTACAATCTCATAAAAGTATTTATTCATCAATTAATGCCTTTGCTCTGGCAATGCAAAAGACCTCTTACCAGTTCCTATCTTTTTCCAACCACTCACCATAAAAATAATACTTGGATTATAGCCAGAGCAGAGGAAACAGTTGGGTATACAATGACCTCATGTGGCAAAAGACTATAACTACTGATTTAACTGTGAAATAATCATGGGCTTAAACTTGTGTTATTGAATTATTTTCATATTACATTTTTAAATGGGCATTAAATAGTACCTAAAGGATGAGAAGAAAAATGACCTCAGACATAAACAAAAAGCAGAGGTAAAAAATAGAGCCATTTACTCACTAAAATAAGAGGAACCCCATGCTAGAGTCAAAATATTTTGGTTCTTAATTTTGGTGGTTTCTTGAAAAATCCCTTAGCGTCTCACATCTATGAAATGGTGGTAATTGTTTTTTACCATAGCCTTTTAAGGCTAAAGGATGGTTATATGAATGTTCTATCTTGTATTCATGACACTTTTATGAATACAATGATACTTTTATGACACTTTTATACCCCATTTACAGTATTTACAATCCTATGACTAAAACATTTTAAACCTCATCATAAAAACTAAACCAAAAACTTAAGTATTTTTACCTAGCTTGTCTTCCAATTGTTACCTGTTAATTCTAGTGCATTGATTGTTATATTACCTGTTTTATTCTAGGCATGAATTAAAACTAAATCCATTCAAAGCATAGCCATGTTGCTAATGAAATTCTTTGAAGATAGTCTTTTCTATTACACTTTACATTAAATATTCTGTATGAGTTTCAGGTGGAGGATAGTCTTAAGTCTTAAAATACTTCATATTTATCAATTTGAAATCTGATAAAACAGAACTGAGTATGAATTCCTTGTGAAATTCCTGAACCAAGCCCAAATCTTCATTGATAGAAATATCCTGAGAACATCAATGTCACATTAAGTATTGTTAACTCATTAAACATACAGTTATAGAGCTGCAACCTCAACAATCTCAAAAAAAATGTGGGGAAAAAAGGGAGTAAAACTGAGTCAAAGTCAAATTATATACCACTTAAGGTGTCTGCAACTTATTACTAAAATCACGGTCACAAAGTAGAAGGCCCTGAATAAAAATCTTTTCCATTAATTTCAATAAGGTACATTATATGAGATCCCAAGATCCCCCAAAAAGTATCAGTTGACTATGAACAAGTTTATAGGCAATAAACACTATATATTGTCCATGAAATACATTGCAAAGGTTTACTGTACTTGCCAAGGAGGAGAACTTGGGTTGCAATTTAATGGAGAGGAATAAAGGAATCATTCTTTGGAAGGTAAATTCTGCTTTCTGAACCATATCCTCCTAACCAGCGTTCCAGCCATTTGGATAGTAATGGTTATCTTGCATTTAAACTGCACTTAAATTATAACACAAATACCTTTCAGGAACTTCCAAACACATAGAAATGGCATCTGTCCATAACAGACTACAGCCCCAGAAGATGCTACATCATCATTCCTAAACAATTGGATGTACAATTCAAATGTGTTTAAAATGATAATCTCTGTGAAGAAATTGTCAAGTAAGTGAATATACTTTTGTCTAAGATGGTAATATATGTACTGTTTTTTATTGCATACTTGTTTAATGTACTTTGGATTAAGAAGTCTTTATACCCAAGAAGAAAAAAGGATGATTTTTCTGAAAAATAATATAACTTTTCAAAAACTGTTATGACAAAAAGTTATTAACTAAACAGTTTTTATTGAGGAATTCTGTATTTAACATTTAGGACATTAATGATCTCAGTACTAATACATTTTGTAATTAATGATAACATTCCAAGGCACTGCAGAATAAGGGAAATAATGAATTATATCAAAGTTGTCTCCACTTTTCAATATTTTTCTAACTGAAGATAAGAAAAAAATAATTTCATTTTACACATAAATTCTTTAAAAAAAAAAGAAACCCTATTAGGATAGCTTCAAAAGCCCCCATTGTATTGCTACACCTAGGTAGCTCATTCTCTAGGAAACACAAAATTGTATATAGAAATCTACAGTAATCAAGACACTATGGTATTGACAAAAGAACAAATAGATCAGTGGAACAGAACAGACCCAGAAAAAGACCAACATAGTCCACTGATGTTCAACAAAGGAGCAAAGTTAATACAATGAGGGAGAGACAGTCTTTTTAACAAATGGTGCTGGAACAAATGGACAACCACATACAAAACAATGAGTCTAGACACAGACCCTTCATCCTTCACAAAAAATTAACTTAAAATGGACTATGGGCCTAAAGCTAAAACACATAATTATAAAACTTCTAGAAAATAACAGGAGAAAATCTGTATGACCTTGGATATGATGTTTTGGATACAACACAATGAACAATCCATAAAAGAAACTGATAAGCTGGACTTCACAAAAATTTAAAACTTCTGCTCTGCAAAAAAAAACAATGTCAATGGGAGATAAACCACAGACTGGGAAAAAATATTTGTAAAAGGCCCATGTGATAAAGGACTGTTACCTAAAGTAGTCAAAGAAGTTTTAAAACTCACTAAGAAAATGAACCTGATTAAAAAATGACAATGGACCAACCTTAAGATACCTCACCAAAGATATACAGATAGCAAATAAGCATATGAAAAGATGATTATTATATGTCATTAGGGAACTGCGAATTAAAATGAGTTACAAACACATACCTATTAAGAATGGAATAAATCCAAACCACTGACACCACCAAATGTTGGTTAGGATGTGGAGGAACAGGAACTCTCATTTATTGCTGGTAGGATGGCAAAATGATATGATCATTTTGGGAGAGTTTCTTAGAAACCTAAACATACTCTTAACATATGATCCACCAACGGCACTCCTTGGTATTTACCCAAATGAACTGAAAACTTACATTCACACAAAAACTTGCACACGGATGTATATAGCAGCTTTATTCATAATTACCAAAACTTGGAAGCAACCACCTGTCCTTCAGTAGCTGTGTATAAACAGTGGTACATTTAGACAATGGGCTATTATTCAGCACTAAAAAGAAATGGGCTATCAAGCCATGAAAAGACAGAGAGGAAAACTAAATACAAATTCCCAAGTGAAAAAAGCCAATCTGAAAAGTCTACATACTATATGATTCCAACAACATGACACCCTAGGAAAGGCAACTATGGAGACAGTAAGATTAGTGGTTGCCAGGTTGGGGCGGGGGGATGGCCAAAGCACAATGCACAGAGGATTTTTTAGGGCAGTGAAACTGTTTGGTGAATACATGTCATTATTCATCAAAACCCATAGAATGAACACCACTGAGTAAACCCCAATGTAAATTACGGACTGAGTGATGTGTCAGCGTAGGTTCAATGAATGCAACAAATGCACTACTCTGACGGGGATGTTCAGAGTGCAGGAGGCTGCGCAAGGGCAGGGGCAGAGACTGTATGGAAACTCTGTACTTTCCACTTAATTTTGTTTAATATGAACCTAAAACTACAATAAGCAATACACACTGAACATAAAATACATTGTAAACATGTCTAAATAAAATCTATTAGAAGTTTTTAAAAGGAGAAGTAACATTAGTAAAATCCAAATAAGACCTGTTAATAATGTACCAAAGCCAACTTTTCAGTCTTGACAATACACTGTGGGTAAGTAAGGTGGTATCTGGGTGATGGGTGTGCAGGAGCTCTAATAATTTTGCAACTTTTTGTGAGTCAGAAACTATTTCAATTTTTTTTTTATTTTAAAAGGAAAGATAAGATTTGTCAAATGTAGAAGGCTATTTTTTATCAGAATTTGTAAATACCTTAAAACTAATCAAGCATTTTTCTGGCAGTAAGATTTACATTACCATGTAAAAAACTTTGGTATTCCTTGTCCTAAAAATTTGACAGACCAAATTTCTAGGGTGCTCAGTGTACAGTGCTCTAAGTTTTAGGTACAGAAGATGAAAAATTCTGAATGAGGAAATAAGTCTTATACAATTAACTTCTTAGGAGAGCAAACTATGAAAAGTAGTACATATACTCTAGTGGAAGATGATCTGATATGGAAAATAGAATCCAAGAGGTAATGCAGACCACTAAGCTCAATACTCTTGTGCCTATTTAATGGTACAGCTTTTGAGTCATGACAAATAATAGATTTCTTTAAGCTTCTTTTCAATTCCACAAATTTAAAAAGTCTTTAAATATTTTTTTTAAAGGTTACCAGAAACCTCTGAATTGTCCCCACTTATAGTAGAATCAATGTAGCCCTGGCTGGTGTGCCTCAGTGGACTGAGTGCCAGCCTGAACACCAAAGTGTCACAAATTCAATTCCCAATCAGGGCACATGTCTGGGTTGTGGGCTAGGTCCCCAGAACGGGGCATGTGAGAGGCAACCACAGAGATTTTTTTCATCCCCTCCTTCTCCCTCCCTTCGCCTCTAAAAATAAATAAAATCTTTTAAAAAATAGAATCAATGTAATTTACATAAACCATTGTCACCTTTTTATACTCCTATTTTTTCAAAGTAGAATTTTCATGTAAAAAGGTAATTATTTTAATGAGTGCAGCTCCATTATATATCATGAGACTTATACTTATTTATTATTTATTTATTTTTAAAGATTTTATTTATTCATTTTTAGAAAAAGGGCAAGGAATGGAGAAAGAGAAACATTGACTTGAGAAAGAAACATCGATCAGTTGCCTCTCCTACACACCCCAACCGGAAACAGAACCTGCAACCCAGGCATGTGCCCAGACCAGGAATCCAACTGGAGACCTTTCACTTTGCAGAACAATGCCCTACAGAGACACAGTAGCCAGGACTATACTTATTTATTAAACAAATGTTTAATTTAGTAACCAAATTGATTGTTTATGAAACAAAAAACATATATATCAGGAGATAGCTTTAAATACAGTAATTACAGATTTGAAATGCAGTTTCCCTTTCAAAGATCAGTACATCTAGATTGTTTAACCCACTAAATTATCTCAAGAAACAAAAGATAACATTTTTAAATAGAAAACCATAGTTTCAAAGTAAAAGTGACTCTTCTCATTTCAAAAAAAGAATTTTTCTAAAATGTCAAGTAGAAATAGTAAATACATAGAAAAAAAACACTTCACACTTTAACTAAACAAACTTGAAAAAATCTGTAATAATATACAGAACTAAAATGAATCAATGCAGTTTTAAAAATTGTAACTATTTTATCCTTTCTTCTTTATTTCCTAATATATATTCAAAAATGATAATGCTTTCAAGATATATAACATAAAAGCAAGACCATTTTTATTAGTAAACTGTCTTAAAGGAGTGGAAATAAAACTTAAGGTGTAATCCTACAAACAAGGAAAGCCAACTATTAAGCGAAGAATAATCATAATGTTCTCAAAGTTGAAGTGTGAGACTTGAAAATAGCAGGCTGCCTAATTCAGACAGCAGAGAAACCAGGATGAGGCAGGAACTAACAGGTGGGACTAAGCAAGCTAAGCTGCTAAGAAGGTAATCTACCTTGTCTTCAGTTTCTCTTTGATTTCTTACGAAGTATAAAGATAATGAAAGACTATTTATTCCCAGTGCAGAGTCCATTAAGAATAAAATGAAGAAGCTTATCCCTTACTATGTTCCACTAACGTTTTACCTATAAAAATGAGAAAAAATGCAGGGAAAACTATATTTCTACCTCAAATGATTTAAAGACAATCATAGTTTAAACCAATCTTTAAACTGTAACAGTACTATTTCCTCATAAAAGAATGGTCTGAAAAGGAAGCAGGTAGTTACCTATTTTAAGCTCTATATAAATTAAATCATTTACTCATGTAATAACCTTCAGTTATCTTTTAAGTATAAAAACATTTCCTCTTGAATCATCCAAAATACCACGCAAAAAGATGAAGTGTCACTCATAGCACAGATGTACCCATTACAAATGGGAACAAAGACTAACTTGCTCCTCTAGGAATGTATTATAGATGCACTAATATCAATGAATCTATTAAATACTAAATGTGGTCTTACCTTCCACATAAATTGAGGTAAAATGGACTGAACTGGATCAAAAATACTTAAAACTTCTTAATTCTTTTTCTAGAGATTCCTTAAATTCCACTTTCAGCTTTTTGCACTAATTCACATAGACACATTACCATTTTCCATGTAACATTAAAGTTTTCAGTTAAGAAATCAAGTTAAGGAACTGATCAACAGTGAGATGAGAAGCACCAGGAAAAAAGTCAACCAGCTGAGGAGGATAATAGAGGGGAAAGACAGAGGATCCTGGGTCCTTTATGATATAGTTTAGCCACTATAATGATTCTAGAACCATCTACTTCCAGACTTCTTGCCATGAGTAATAATTAAATGCCCCTTGTTTTTTTGACTTGTCACAATACTTAATTATCCATTTGGTCATTCACAAAAATTCTCAATGGTAATTGGTGGCTGTTGCTATAATACTACATTGCCCATACTTCCTTTTTTTAAATTTTTTATTATTATTATTACAGTTGCCCCAATTTTCCCCCTTAGCCATCCTCCACCAAGTCCACCCCACATTCCCACTCAACCCCCATACTCGTCCATGTCCATGGGTCATTCACACATGTTCTGTCTAATCCCTTCCCCTTCGTTCCACCATTATCCCCCTCCCCCACCCTCTGGTCCCTGTCAGTCTGTTTCATGTTTCCATGCCTCTGGTTCTGTTTTTGCTCATTAGTTAATTTTGTTCACTAGATCCCTCTTAATAAAGAAGAGAGAAGAGAGAAGAGGGAAGAGGGAAGAGGGAAGTGGGAGGAAGAGGGAAGAGGGGGAAAGAGGGAAGTAGGAGAGGGGGGAAGGAGAATGGGGAAGGAGACTGGGGAAGGAGAGGGGGGAAGGAGTGCGGAAGGGGAGGGGAGGGGAGAAATGAAACTGGTCATAAAATTTTATACAGGATTCATAAAAAAAGTTTTTTTCTCGGGACAAAAAATGGTTAAAGACTTGGGTTTTCTAATGAGACATGTATAACTATGACACTACAAAGACACACAAGGCTGAAGTATCTGGAGTCATTTCACTGCCTGTAGTCTTCAGCAAGATCACAAAGTGCTCAGAAATTCTTTGACCTGAAGGAAAGAAAAATATATTAATATAATTATTTGACTAATTTGAGATATCTAATATTCATTTTCACTTAAAAGTATGTAATAACTCTGCGCTAGAGCAATGTCTGTCCTTTTCCTCTTCAATGAAAGAACTATTTATCCTTTTAAATGTATTCAGAAAGCCAGCACATTATAATAAAAATAAGTAAATAAATAAATAAATAAATAAATAAGACCCTCAACCATCACAAAGCCACAGCATTTACTTTCAAAAGATGTATTAATATTTTAGTAGTAAAACTGAATGACCTGAAATGTAATTATAGGAGTTATTAAATTAAGCCTAAGATTGATATAGTTTTATAACAGCCATAATCTCTCATTTTATTATCTTTAATTTTATAATCATTAATTTTATCTCTTTACAATACCACAGACCACTGACATGTGCAGCTTTACAACTGATAACGTGAATAATTGCAATGGTTTAATGGTTTAAACAACTCTGAAGGTTCAGACACATAACAGATTTGTAATTTTTCCTTTTTTGCAACACCCCTCCTTCCACCCAGTTAATTTTCTGCAATTTTTCTGAAGCCACCAAGAGATAGCCAACCTATCAGATGCACAGTTCAAAGCACTGGTGATCAGGATGCTCACAGAATTGGTTGATTTTGGCCACAAATTAGATGAACAAAATAAGTGAAATGAAGAAAAATGCACAGAGAACCAATAGAGATGGGAGGAAAACTGGGACTCAAATCAATGGAGTGGACCAGAAAGATGAAAGAAACAACCAAACAGAAAAGAAGGAAGAAACAAGAATTCAAAAAAATGAGGAGAGGCTTAGGAACCTCCAGGACATCT